>VXBQ01012290.1:486275-671789 GCA_013400175.1 Phainopepla nitens
TTTTTTTTTTTTTTTTTTTTTTTTGGCTCTAGAGTAATTTCTAACTGATCATGGTCATCCTTGTCATTTGGCTGTGTTTTCAGTCACATACAGTTCCACTCTGGAGTTTACCTGTGACCCCTGCAAATACTGGCTAATGTGTGTGCTCCCCACAGAGAGGCAAAAGGCTTTCTCACTTGATTAGTTTATTGTGCACAAAGAAAGTGATCCAAACAAGGTTATTATGTCTGCTGGGGTACAGAATTCGGAGATACAGCTCAAAGAATGCCCAGACATCAAACAGTGTATCTATCTGAAAAGGCATGTAACTAGGGATAATCTCCCACATGTCACAGTTCAGGCAGGGAGACAGAAAGAGAATGCACCAAACACTGTATGTTTCTCTGTATTAAGATCTGGAAAATTAGATGTTCTTTTCCCTTAAAGTATTCCCCTCATAATTATACTGCAATTATATAATATATCTTCATATATACACAGTACATATATATGTACAACACATATATTTGTGCGTGTATATTCTATGTACATATATATATTACATATATATATTATTTTATCTGACTGTTTGTCATGATTGAGCTCATTTTCAAAATACTCTTTATGGACAGACCACACCATGTTACAGAAAACAGAAATTTAAGATTCATGAAGAACACACTGTTGCTTGACAGTAATTAACAGTAAATAGAAAGTAATACAGACTTAAATTCTAATGATTTATCATATTTTATAATAAATTATTGCTACAATTTTTATTGGCATTTCCATTTTGTCATTAAAAGTCACAGGGATTACGCAGCTCATTTTTTTGGGATCATATTCATGAGAAAGCTAATGAATGGCAATAAGAAACACTACAAATATAAGGGAGAGTCAGATAACAACCCAGCTCTCAGAAAATACACTCTACTGATTAACACCATCCTTTAGCAGCCTGAATATTTAAACAATTGGAACATCAACAGAGAGGTAATAAGTGAGATGTAGTCTAATGTCACGTGTAAGGAGAGCAAGATCAAGTTTTGGAGTGTAAAAGGTATTCCTCATCTCTCAAGTATAAATAACAAGTTGAGAAAGATGTAACCAAGAATGGAAGTGCTATATGTGCTTTGTATGTGCTATATTGTAGAAAGACAAAAAGATTTCCAAAGAAGCCTTAAGGTAGCACTGTTTTGTTACTAACACTAAATGTGCTCATGAGCCACTCACCATGTTTATTTCTTATTACTAGAAGAGTTAAGCAAAACTATTTTAGCTACATTTTAGGACGAAATTTTAGCACCTCAGAATAGGTTTCCTTCAGATCTTAACCTCAGTTATTAATTGATTTAATTGATTAGGTAAAATATTCCCTGAGAATGTAGAAGACCAGAAACAATCTCTCTGGCAGAGGTCAGATTAGTTTCTACCAATACGGTATTTTCCCATACTTTACTTTGTTTTTAGAGATTCATTTGATGGAGGCAATGATCAGTTCCAGATGGGAGGCTTCCTAATTTTTTGCTTTAACTAACTGGGTACCTTTACTGCATAATGACGTGAGCACTTCAGTATTATAATAGTAATATGCAAAATGTAATAAGTCACAGTAATAAGAAAAATTACTGGTTTGTATTTTTAATATGTACATTTTTAATTGCCTTCTTTTGACTTTTGTTTTTGGTTTTAATGTTTACTTTTACTAAATTGAAGATTAAAAATTATAATCAGAAAATATACTGTATTTTGCAGATATTAAAGCAAGGAAATTAGATTCTTTGCAGATGTGCTATAGCAATTATTGAACATGAATACTCAAGTAATTACTATGTTAAATACCTTATTCAAATAGGCAGAGTACAAATTAAAGCTATCCTAGTTTGTCTGAAATCCATAGCTGCTATGAAGCAGCAATTTTTTCTTCTTTTATTCCCTACATTTTTCTTTCTGCTTTTTAGTATTTTTAAAGCAGCAACAAACATTAATGTCCAACGCTCTAAGTAAAATGGTCTCAGTTTTCTGCACCTTTGTATCCTTGACTTCATACACAGAAGGAGAGGATGTATGTCTACTAAAGTTACTAAACAGAAATCTAAATTAAAACAGACTATCTAGAAACAAAATTTACACTTTAAAGAGCATAAATAAGATGGAAATACAAGTTACACAGAATTTTTCTTCCATCCTGTATGCATACCATTGACAAAAAGACAGAAAACTTACAGTCTCTCTGAGTAAACTAAGCAGCAAAGGTTTGTTTGGTATGAGACTCCTTATCATTCCTGAGAAGCAAACCCTGAATTTTCAGATGTGTTAAATGCCTTATTTCCTTCCCCTTATCTTAGGATGTTAATCTATATATGTATTTGCTCTTCTGTTCACAATAATACAAAAAATCGGGACATATTAAATGGTATGGACACAAAGAGTTCTCTCTTCCAAAAGTCTCAGCATTAAAAAATCGAGTTATTCTTTCTAATGTATTTTCTAGAAACTGAATCACCAGCTAAAACCAAGTTATAATAACAGTGCTGTCACTGTTGGAATCAAGGAAGAACCAGTTATCCTCTTTCCAGACCAGTCTCTCGAGGATTGTTAGGTCCCCAGTGAGACTTAGAAGCAGGCACTGAGCTGTTCAGAACAGCCAGACTTAGTCATTTCTGCATAACATGAGAATCAAACTTTCTTAGGAAACTAATGAAATTGCTGACTGCAGGGACAGGTGGTATTTGAGGATTTAAATGTTGTACTTTGACTAAAGCAGCAATTACTTACCTAAGTTATCTGTGGAACAGATGGCATCTTAGGTGAAGAAATGATGGATGTACAATTTTATTTGAGTAATTTAAATAGGTAAACTTGGGAGGAGTACTATAAAAATTTAATGCAATAATAATACTCTTTAATCAATACATCAACACTGCAGTTTATTTTAAAATGAAGACGCTTATTAAATTCATAATTACTTCCTTCACCATTTTCTATTTTAAGAAAAACATATGTGGTTATGATCAACACTTGGATAGTATGTTTAAAAACAAGATTAATATGGCGTTGTATTTCTTTAATGATTTAGTGGGAGGAGTTTTTACCCATCAAAGCTAAAGACACGTTTTTAGTCAACTAGAAGGGAGGAAAAGAAATAACCAGAATAACTAATTTCTTAAAGTAAATGGGTGTGCTATCCAATTTGCATATAACCTAAAGGGACAAGACAAGTAGAATTTCAATACTTAAAAAGAGTAGCTGCAAAACTCCTGAATGAAAATAGCACTGAAAATTAAATAAAAATACAGTTAGAGAAAAAATTATAGCACTTTCTTTAGACCTTCAAAAGTTACTTACTTGTTACAAGCTAAGATATTCATAGAGGTTCGCTTTTTAGTTAACAGAAAAGGAAAAAGAGGATGTCTCCACAGAACAATTCTCTAGCTGTCCCAATCTTACATTACTTACAGAAGTGAAATGAAAATCTTGGTCAGGTTATGCTCTGAACCTGGGGAAGATGAATGACTTGGTTTAAACCAGAGATAAGTGAATTTCAGATAAATTCATCTGGAGAAATTTAATAGCAACACCTACTAAACTGATGAGATTTTTACAATTAAATATTTTTTTTCTGTTTGTAACTGCTTTTCTGCATGTATAAAAATTTTGTAAGACCTTTTATTTGCAAGGATAAGATATTTTCATTAGGTAGTAGGACTGGAACAAGATGATAAAATTAGGAACGCTACCCAAGCACTTTCCTGTCCATACACCTCCAGACTTTAGATGGGCTCGGAAAATGAAGACAGAACTGAGGAAAGACTCACTTTCCACTTTTACCTGACCTTCTGGAAAATTCTGTGGGAAAATATGCCATTAGGCCTGAAAAGATTTTTGTGGGATCATCTCACACCCCTCCCCATTCTCTCCAATGAGAAAGCAGAGATTAAAAATAAATTTATTTTCACCTCAATTTACAGCACCCTTTTCTTGTTGCTAACTTTTATATATTGCCAGCCATTTTCAACAGATGGATTGAAATGAAGTCACCTGAGAGCTAAAGCATGGCTTACTGTGGAATATCACTAGCAATATTTTATTTATCAGGACTTAAAGGAGAACAGCTTGCCATTCTATTGTCTGGAAACAAAGGAAGCACCAGATTATGATATGAGAGAGTTGGGCAGCCAGAGTACATGCCAAGCCAAGCATCAATGTCTCATGAAATTAATGTAATAAAATTAATCCAAATAATTGCTTTCAACCATGGCTTGAAACCATAATAAAAGAACTTAAAAGGACCATAAGACTAATGGCAAAGGACTCAGGGCTAGATCTACCTGTGTATAACAATGTCATTACTGTGCAGAATTGACACAAAGGGATCACAGAGATTAGAAATACAATGAGGAAAAAACATTGCATGTAGTTTCAGAGAATCTAATTTAAAAATAAATTTTCTGAGGAATAAAAAACCCCACTCCTAAACCTCAGACCTGCAACCAAATAATCACAGAGATTTGTTCAACCTTTCTGAACTTTAAAAGGGGTTTTAGTGTTCTGAGCTCAGGCCACATAATAAGCACTTATTTCTCTGCTGTCTGTGATAAATATCAATGCTAGACAGATAGAAAGATATGAAATAGATGTTACATCTTCACAATAATGTCCAATGACAGAGGAGTCCTGCTGTTGGGGAAGAATTAACACTAAATGCCTGTTGTCTTTAAACCACCAGCTGTGATTTAAAAGTGATAGGCTTATTTTTTCACAAACTTGTATAATCAAACTTGTATAAAAAAAGAGAAAATATTAAATCATAAAGATTTTAGGAAAGTAATAATTTTGTTTATGTACAATAGTCTGAGAAAACTTCCAAAGCCACACTATCATTAATATTTACATAACCAGATTTATATTACGTTTATGGTGAGTGTAACTCTCTGTAAAATTAGCTTGCAGACAGATCTTTTATTACGAACTTCAAAACTAAGATCAAAATTTCAGATTTTCTGGCCACAGTTGGGTTTAATTAAGTTAGTGAATAAATGGTTACAGGTTCAGGGTGTCGCACAACAGTTAAGTGTTGATCTTTGTTTACTTCGTGTTATTTTTTTGTTTGTTTTTTTTTTTTTTTCCTGGTTCAGAAGTTTGGGTTTTAGGTGGGTTTTTGCTTATTCTTTTACTTTTTTTTTTTTAATGAAGCAGTTTTTTTCTGTTCAACTATCTCTGTAATAAAACAACTCTGTACTTCGAGTATACTGAGCATGTATAAATTTCACTGCTTTAATATAATGCTGAGGGCGTACCAGAAGAGCTGGAGGCAAGCAAGCTGTTAAGATCTCAGATGGTCAATGCAGGGGAAAAGCTTTCCATGACTGGAAGATGTTTGGATATGTGAAAGCTGAATTACTTTGTTTACTGCAGAGAGTGGTAACCAGATCATCACATTAATTCCCGGGATTCTACTGCAAAGGGAAGTTCTTACCATTACATGAAAATTAAATCACTGGGGCAAATCCATTCAGAGATTTATGCTCTGTATGAATTGCACTACATTGTTAATTTCACTCAGATTTTAACTATCTGAATTCACACTAGGACTTTAATGTAAATCCATAGTAATATAGTGCCTAGGATATTGTAGACAAAAAAAAGTAAGATAGTAAAAACCAATAAAACAAAACAAAACAACAGATAAACAAACAAAAAGAAATCAAAAAAAACAACCCACAACATGAGCCATTATCACTAATAAAACAATTAGCTGGCAATTGAGGCGCAAGTCTCGGAAGTTAATGTAGGAATAAGCATTGCATAATTGTCTTGTAAAAACAAAGAGAGAAAAAGATAGTATTTTCAGGAGAAAGTGCATAGGTGTATGATTTTTTTTTTTCTTACTGTACACTAGAACTAAAATAATTTTCCTTATAGGTAGAATTTAAAGCACAATTACTCAAAAGCATTAGCTCTAATGGAAGAAATCATTCTTCAGATTGTCCCAAGAGAACAAACTGACCTGGAGCAACCAAGACCTATAAAGAGAACCAGAAACCAGAGATGAATGTTATCAATCTGAAAGGAGTGGTATGATTCAGTAGCTGACAAAAAGAAGGTAGGATATTAGCAGATATTTTAAGTATAAATTAGCATCTTAAAAAATTTATATATTCTTGAAGATCTTTCAAATCCCAGGAGCAGTTAGTTCCTTACTTCATTAAAACACAGTGAATTTAATTGTACCCCAAACTTGTTAATGTCATGAATTTGATGTCACTGGTAACAGCATTGCTCTGTTTACTCTGTACATTTCTGCATCAGTAATCTGTGAACATCCTGCAGCAAATTTTCATGTCCTTTCTGTTGACCAATTTAGTAGAACACATTCTGGCAAAGTGGATTTCTGTGTGTACTAGTTTAAGAAAAAAAAATTATAGGAAAGAGCTTCTGATAACTGTACATAGATATAGTGTGTGTCACAGTGCATTTATTTGTTTATGAGCCCAAGGACCAGGGACAATTAATTTTCAATCCATGCTGGATTTCAGTGAGAAAGGTGCTTTTAGATAATTAATGCTGACTCCTTCTTTGTATTGTCAATAAATATATTTTCTCTAAATATTAATCAACCAGGTTAGAGACATAACTTCCATTAAGCAGTATTTTGATTTAAAGATCAACAAGGACAGAAAGTTGCTTCAATGTTTTATAAGAAATACGCATCCATCCCTCTAACTAGAGATATTCTTAGAGAAAGATATATGATTAAACCTTGAGCTATTTTTTAAAGAAAAAAAACCCAGTATATTCAGTCTCAACCACACAAAATCTCTAATTCACCTTCTCAAAAACAAATTGTCTTACAAGTTTGCAAAGTGAATGAACAAAACCATCCATCAGTGAGTATTTCCCTGCAAGTACTCTATCCTCCCTGACACCTGCTCCTTTTTACAATTGCTCAGAAAAGCATTCAACTGCTATCAGAAACTTCAAGCTCTAACACTGACAAATACTATGATTCACTGACTCTCCAGTTTTACCATTCCTGGCAGGAAAATCTCTTTAAAGAGAATGAACTTGATTGATGTATTGAAACTTAGTTTTTCTGCAGTAGTTCCTGTGTGGACCAACATTGTTTATATTGTACAGAAAAAGAAAAAAATATGAATATCCAAGGCAGTCCCAAAACAAGAAACTTCCTTAACTAAAGTTTTAAAATATTTGTACTCTACAGAAATGATAGCATGTTGTTTGTTTTCTATGAACAGCTCTAAAAACAACATTTATACTCATCTACAATGATTACCTAGGGAAGCCAGTCCTTGTCCCAGAGCCATTACATTAGAACTGCTTTCTTCAGAAAGAACAAATTCCAGCATTTAAGTATAAAAACTATTAAAATCTTGTTCACTTTGTACAACTTCCCTGATGGATAGCTATCTAACTTTTTAATTGTTTTTAAAGTGACTCTTTCAGAGCTGGAGTCATGAAAGCTATCATACTCTAATTTTCTGAAAGCTTGATAGAACCAATATTCTGAGTATAGATAAAGAGTAATGAAGCACTTTCTTTCCCATAGGAAAGCTTTCCCACTCATATTCTTTGATGCCAACTAACCTTCACATCTGCTATTTCCCTATTGATTGCTACAACTTGGCACTTTTGTAGTGTCTGATGAGGCAATTCTATTCAATGAGAACACTTCCTCTTAAACAAAAGAAGTGCAGTAAAATAACAGTGTGTTTCCTATACCTTCAGGGGAAAGGCTGTTTGCAAATTATGCACACAAACATGTAGTCATCATTTATGTGTGTGTATGTGGAGAAGAAGAGCATTTGTTCCTTTAGACTGAACTGTTGTCTATGTAAAATTATGCAAAGTGGATCTGGGTTTGAATTTTTTAAGCAAATGAGGAGACATTCTGGGTCCCACTTAAAAAATCCATCTCAAAATACATCATGTTTGCTATGGAAATAAGCTTGGAATTAGTCATCACTTAAAATACATTCCAAATATATGTTTACAAATCAGTAATGTGCATTAGACAACATCAGAACTAAGAATGTGTTTGCTTTGCTGTCCTTGAATACACACAAATCAGACCCTATTTTCAAATTAAATAAAATAATTTTTGACACATATTAAAGTAATGAAAGATTTCATTTAAAATTAAAATTGTAAGCCATATCAACTACCTAATAGTTCCATTATATTGCTGTAGAAAACACCCACATGACAAAAAGAAAACTAGTTTTTAAATTCAAGATTGAACATAAGACCTTTTCTTTAAAACTAGTAAATGATTGGTGTTTTAGTTGCATTTTACTTTGATTTTCCTCTAGCCCTTGGACCCTACTAATTTTTATTTATTTATTTGTTTTGTGAAACATCAGATTCAGTAAGCTTTAGAGGCCACAATTAATTCTGTGTTTAGTCATACTTGGAATTAGGTCCTTTCTTATCCTTTTTATTTTTAGTATGTCTTTAGATCTAGACTCACAAAGGTATTGAAATATCT
Source organism: Phainopepla nitens (assembly GCA_013400175.1). Classification (NCBI taxonomy): domain Eukaryota; kingdom Metazoa; phylum Chordata; class Aves; order Passeriformes; family Bombycillidae; genus Phainopepla; species Phainopepla nitens. The sequence continues at coordinate 494,764 of VXBQ01012290.1, forward strand.
AATACTTAGTGGAATCAATGGGAACTGATGTATAAAAAAATAAACATAGAAGAATTAAAGATTTAGTTCCATCTTAGGATTTTTATGTTGTATTTATAATTCAAATTACTCTCACAGCCTTTAATTTGCTCTAAGTTGAACCAGTACAACTAAGAAACAAATTTTCTTTTGTGAGCAGGATAGAAACAAAAAACAGATAGCAGTCCAGAAGATGTCAAATACATTCCAAAGACTATTCCTAATGGGGTGTTTGTATATGATTGCCTAATTTTGATGGAAAAGAAAGTTTAGCCCAGTGAGTTTGATTTTAAAAATGATCCTGTCCTGTTTTGCCTACTACTAAAAATATAGTCTGAATGTGTACAAGACAGAGATATAGAAAACATTTTAAAAAATATGTGTGAAATCCATGTAAAGATTTTACTTTAAACAATCCACTTCAAAATTCTTGCTTCAAAATCAGGGGTGAGAAATCATGGGGTTTTTAGCAATAATTTTTAAACCAGCTTTCAGACACTGGAACAGGAATGCTAGAGATGTGCCAAGCCTGACAGTGCTTGAAAGGCTTTTGGTTAATGTCATTAATAATTTGCTTTTACTTTTAGTCAGCCCCGGATTGCTCAGGCAGTTGGAGTAGGTGATTAGTCTAGATCTCTTCCATCTGAAATATCCTATTCTAGCTACAATAATTTTCCTGTTCTAATTTCTAACTAAGAAATTCAAAATTATAGAAAAATAAAATTTGCAGAACATAATTAATGATTCAGAATCTGTTAAACGGTTAGTTTGTTCTGGATGTCAGCTCATTTTATTTTTCCTGTAAACAAGATTGTTAATTTTGCTGCGTCATCCTACTAATCTTTGATATGCAAGCTGATGTACCTTTTAATTTCAAGTTTCCATGAAAATTCTGACATAGAATATGTCAAGACTACCACACACGTCCTAAAAAATATGCAAGCAATGCAAACACATTACTGGTGCACACATCAAAAGCCTGCACCTGTCTCTCTAATTTAATAAAAAAAATTTAAACTTATAAATGTAACAAAAATGACAAGTTATACAGCAGATGACACAGCAACACCTGCCCTGCTGGTGGAAGATAAATGTACTGAACCTCTAATGTGATCAAGCACAAGGAGACATATAAACAAATAAAAATGGTGCATAGTGTTTATTCTTTATTTTTACTATTTTTGCTTTCTTTTTTGAAATACAGGCCCTTGCAATCAGTGGTTTGCTCTTTATGACCAGCTCAATCTTTCTAAATGCAACATTTACATACGCAGGCCATAATTTTGGCCATATTTCAACTCAGACTGTAAGCTAAAAAATGAACTCTTTCTATCATTTTCGATGAGAGATTTTTCCTTTTTTTTTTTTTTTGGTGTTCATTTCAGTGTCAACATATTAGAAAATAATTTCTTTGAAGTTTTTAAAAATTAATCTAAAAGTAAATAAATATTCCCACTGTAATAGTTAAGTTAGTCTTAAGTTAGTTAAGTTAGTTTTTACTACAGAACTGAAATTATGTGTATTATTCCTTATAAAATTAATTAATTTGAGTACATATATTTTTTAAATCACCACCTCTCCCTATAGTCAAACTATAGTTTATACATATATGAAAAGTGCCTAGTGCTTAAAAAGTGAGAATAAGTTTTATAAGATTCTTCTTAAATACTTTTAGCCACCTACACAGTGAGTATCTACACCCAAGTGTGAACCTAAGTTTCTCTACCATCACAATACAGGTTAATTTCTGTAATTCTGGAGAACGCTGTCCTTCTAGGACATTTGCTTAGTGCAGAGGAATTACTTTCTGGGGCCTTTCAGTTTCTTTCCAGTGTCAGTCAGGGGCACCTAGATGACTACTGAAGGGAAAAGCAGGTATCTACATTTTGGAGTGAGCAGAAATCTACTAAAGCTACATCTTTCCTAGTTAAACAAATCGTGTGTGTGCATGTGTGTGTTTTCTGGCTTGGAGACCAAAACACAAGATATTATTATGCCTTCCTATTAAATTCTCTCAATCAACAACAGATACCCTTTCTACACCAATGTACCAGTACACCAATATACTTTTAGTACAGTCCTACCCCATGCATTTAGAATATAGCCTATTGCTGCTTTTACTTATTATTATTTTAGGGATGCCAAACTTTCTTTTCCAATTCCTATATCTACAAAGAATAATAAATCACCTTTGCTGAACATTTTACCCATGAGGCAAAACTAACTACAGTGGCAGTTGATAACATTAAAATAGGGTTTGTGTAATGCAATACAGTGTAAGAAAATAAAATATTAAAAATTTGAGTGACAAATACATAATAGTAGGATGTTTTTAATAACTTGATTTCATCACCAATGTCAACAAATGTAAAAATAAAGGGAAAAAACCCACAAATTACAGGTTATTGCAACTGCAGCCTTTGTCAGTGTTGGTGGTTTTGCTGTTATATTTATTCCCCTAAAAGTTAGATTCAATTTTACCAAAGTAATTGTACATTTTGGGAATAAAAATTGAAGACCTAAAGATTAAAACCTTAAGTGTCCATGTTTTTTTTTTCTAAGTGTTAAAAAATTTATTTGAAGTATTTAGTACTTAGACTTGGAAAGAAATCTAGAAATTCTTTATGAGATGAATAAGAATGTAAAAAATTATTTGCCTCAGTACTTCTGTGAAATGAGCCTCGTGGTTCCCTTTCAACCCTCCTTTCGTCTTTGACGATCTGATTTGAAAAGACAGCGACTGAAACTGCCAATCTTCTTCATTATGAACACACTGTTACTGGAAGAGGAAACTCAAAGATCAGGTTTTCCTCCACTAACTTCTGATTGAAGGGGTAGCCAAACCCTAGACTAGAAGGGCATTGTTGGATTGCACATCTATAATGAACTATGTTAAGCATCTCTCCTCTTCAAGGATCAAAAACTGCATCAGGAATACAAAGTGTAACCATAAAATAAATTAGGAAATCAACCTGTTGTTTTTATTCAATTCAAGTTCTTTAGCAATTCAGCCTGAATTAAAATACACTTGAATGATAACTACCTGGGTAAGCTTAGATAAAAGTCTTGGAATCGAAGAAGCGATCCTGAAAGCTTCTTTGCTAGATAAGGTAACACAGTGAAGGAAGAGGTAGAGTGCATTCCTATCAAATCACAGAAAATTTCTGGTGCTAGTATTCCTCACAGAAAGTTCTTTTAGGGGTATATATTCCTTTTTCAGAAGGTGGAAATGTATGTAAGAGTGCTTGAAACTTCTATCAGAAATGCCAAATAGAAGCTTCTAAGCAGTTCTGGGAGAGTCCTTGTAAGTCAAGGAAGGTATGACTAGTATGCAAAAAAATTTCAAAATGAAAAACACAGAAAGACAGTGAGAGTTAAGGAAAGAAGAACATAACTATTTCTTTCTTGCCACTGGCCTGCAGCAAAAGAAAGTAAGAGTTCTTCAAAAAAAGACCAAGAAGCTCAAATTTTCCAAGGCTTCCATGGTATCTACCATTTTTTATAGTTTGTTGAAAGGTAAAAGATTTCAGTTTTCAAATGCAAAGATATACAAATAAATAAGATATACAAAAGGATAGGTTATATCCTTTGCTAGTAAATAATCATTTACTAAAAGTATGTATTAGTATAGTAAAAGCTCTCATGCTTCCTTCAAACCACAACAGTTCACATGATAACTTCTCTGGATTTTGCTTGCAAATTGCTTTTCAATAGCTCTTTCTGATCACTGACTGCTCATGGTTTGGAGGGGTACACTCTTTGCTGGGTAAAAAATGTCTGGATGACCAAGCCCAAAGACTGGTGAATGGAGTTATATATTATCCAGTTGGCAGCTGGTCACAACTGGTGCTCCCCAGGGCTCAGTATTGGCCCCAGTCTTGTTAAACATTTTTTTCAATTATCTAGATTAGGAGATCAAATGTACCCTCAGTCAGTTTACAGGTGACACCAAATTGTTCTTCTGGAGGAAAGGGGGATCAGAATAGGATGGGCTGAAGCCAGGTGGTTCAACAAGGCCAGTTACTGGATCTCGCACTTGGGTCACAACAACCCCATGCAGAGCTACAGGCTGTGGGAAGAGCAGGCACTATTCCAGAAAGCTGCCCAGCAGAAAAGGACCAGGGGGTGTTGTTTGGCAACCGGCTGAATATGAGCCAGCAGTGGCTTGCCCAGGTGGCCAAGAAGACCAATGGCATCCCAGCCTGCATCAGCAACTGTGTGGTTAGCAGGGCCAGGGCAGTGATAATCCTCCTGTAATTGGCACTGATGAGCCCACACCTCGCAACTTGTGTCCAGTTCTGAACCCCTTTACTACCAGAAAGAAACTGATGTGCTGGCATGGCCAGAGAAGGACAACAGAGTTGGTGGAGGGTCTGGAGCACAGTTTTTATGAGGATCAGCTGAGGGACATGGGGGTATATAGACTGAAGAATAGGAGCCACAGGGGAGATCTTTGTGTAAATTCACTACCTGGAGGAAGATTGTAGCAAAACAAGGGTCAGTTACATCTCCAAAGTAACATGCAACAGAATGAGAGGAAATTACCTCAAAATTTTATCAGGGTAAGTTAAGACTGCATATTAGTAAAAATTTCTTCCTGGAAAGGACTGTCAAGAATAGGAACAGGCTGCCCAAGGCAGTGATTATGTCGAAGTCCCTGGAGGTAATTAAGAGACCTGCAGATGTGGTGCTTAAGAACATGGCTAAGTGGTGGAATTGGTAGTGTTAAGTTAATGGTTGTACTTGAGCTCTTTTGCAACCTAAACAACTCTATGATTGTGTGATTCTAAAGCCTGCTTTAGTGTGCTTTTTTATAAACTAGTGTATTGTGCAGCTTAAGGATCTTTAATACATTAAATACAAGTTCAATTAATGCATGGATAAAGAAAAATGCCTAAAAGGCAAAAAAGCTTGCATAATTACAGAATTATTACCACAGTTCTATTGCAAAAAAGATGGTTTAATCAATCTCAACAAGCACTCTGTTTGGAGAAATTTATAAATCTGGAGAAGAAATTCATCAGCATGATAGGACTTTAGGTGATGCCTGGGGCAATTCTGGCACTGAAAAATTCCTGTACACAAAGCAATGCTAATGTAGTTGGACAACACCTTAGACTATGATATCTAAATTGACAGGCAGAACTGAGTTCACCTCTGCTAATAAATGGAGGATTTCAGGACGTTTTAGTGGGCAGAAATTCAACACTGAAAGTTGTTCATATGGCAGGATCTCACAAAAAAAATGGCTGAACCAAGGGCCAGTTCACTCTGGAGGATTGCTTCTGAGTCACATTCCTAGGATGAGTCATAGATCAAATCAGGCAAAGTTTACATGGCTACTTGGTGACAGATCTATTTGATTTGAAGAGCAAGGCTTTTTTTTTTTTAGACTCTGATAGTTAAAAATGTTCAGATGTACTCTGAATTTCCTAAACAAACCCCATCTCTGAATTATATCTTTCATACAGAATGCTGTTTGCAGTTAAAGGTTTCTGTATGATCTAGTACAGTTCCCTTTCTCACCTTGCTCAAGATCTGAAGACAAACATAAAGGGAAAAAAGCCGAAAATAGAAGAAAAAAGAGAAGTGTTCTCACCCTGCCTCCTGGGGAAAACAGCAGGAGGAGAGAAAGGTGATAAGGAGAGAGAGCAATTAGGTTATTCATTTCTGAGGAAAAAGCCTTGCAACTAAACTGCGATGAGAACCCAGAGATGATTAATTCTCTTACAATTGATCCTGTCAGCAGTGCCATTACACTCCCTAAAGAGGCCAGAAAGTGGAGAGCATCAGGTAAGAGAAAGGAAGCAAAATGGGTTACCAGTTAAGACAAAACCTACATTAGTACATAAAGAAAACTTATATTGTAAGTATGAACAATTTTAGTGTTTTTGATTTTCTCATTGTCACACTTTAAATTGTCTAGGTGGCATAACTCTCTTCCCAAAGGGTGTGGATTCCCAGCGGCTTTCACATTTAGCAGGGTGATATAAGACTGCCCTGCCAGGTAATGACACCCTGCTCCGCTCCCATCAGTTCTGGCATTCTAGCAGCTAGAGCAGTTTTCTTCACAGCTGAAAAATAAAAATGCAAGAACAAAAATGTTCATTTGCAGCTGGATCAGAAAGCCAGGTTGACTCTTGCCACAGGCCTAAGGCATATAGAGCCAACAGGGCTTGAGGCTGAAGGTAGGGGAAGATGTTGAACTACTTGGAGTTAGACTGGCTTAAAGCAAAACAAAACAAAACAAAAAGCTATTGAGAAAAGCAATTTACAGTGATTAGTGGTGATTAAACTCCATCTGACTTCAAAGGAAAGCAAATGGTCTCTTGGGGTGCATTAGGTAAAGCACTGCCTGCAGGTTGAGGGAGGTGATCCTGGCCCTCTATTCAGCCTTAGCGAGGCCACATCTGGAGTGCTGTGACCAGTTTTGAGCTCCTCAGTTCAAGAGAGACCTGATGCCGCTGGTACAAATCCAGAGGAAGGCTACAAAGGTGAGCCAGGGCCTGGAGCATCTTGATTATGAGGAGTGACTAAAGGAGCTGTTCAGTCTCATGAAGAGATGAAAGAGACAGGACAACATCACTGTGAATAAGTGTCTGAGGGGGATGTCAAGAGGATGGAGCCAGGCTTTGCTCAGTGATGCCCAGCAATAGCACAAGAGGCAATGGGTAGTAACAGATGTGCAGAAGGTTACATCTGAATATGAGGAAAAATTTCTTTTCTGTGTGAATGAGTGAGAACTGGAATTGGTTGTCCAGAGAGGTTGTAGAGTGTTCCTCCCTGGAAATATTCAAGAACCCTTTGGATACAATTCCATGCAATGTGCTCTAGGATGACCCATTTTTAGGCAGGGAAGTTGGACCAGATGACCCACTATGATCCTTTCTAACCCTACCCATTTTATGTTTTTGTGATTGTTGTCTTCTGTGGTATTACTATATATTCTCAAAAAAAAAAAAAAAGGCAGAAGGGGTTTCTCTAACTACAAAATGATTTTTCAAATGTCTAGATTATTATATCCCTCTGAATTATCTACATTTGATAAAAATTCTTGTCTCTTGCTGATAAATAATCCTGACACAATTTCAGACTCAAACTGTGGTTTCGGTAACATATGCATATCAGGCTTGACTTTCTAAGGAGAAATGTAAAGTTGTTATATTTTTACCCAGTCTGGGCTTTGATTTCTTGTATCCCACATTTCTACCCAACTGGAAATTAGATCTTGTTATATTTTATCATACCTTATACACTGAGAAAGATCGATTTTATTCAGATTATCTCTACCATGTACCAACAGTATGGATCATTAATGCATATACACTAATTAATGCATATTGGTGGATGCAATTTTGAAAAATAATGCAAATGCCAACTTTTTGTTTGTATTATATTTTACCTCTGCATAATACTCAAACTCTGAAATACTTATGGGACCACGGGGTAGCCCACCTGAGAATTCGATGGGGAGATCAGCATACCACCTTTTCCCCTCTGAAGATTTTTGGTAAGGCAGAAACCAATAATGAGTTATAGAAAAGTTTAATTGATTAAAAGAAAAACTAGAATTTTCATAATGCCAACTTTTCACCTATTTTTGATGTCTCTCTTTGACTTCCTTTCAAAAATAACTAGTGGGGACCCAATTAATATCTTAATGATTTTTTTCAATATTTTAATTATTATGAATGTCTACTCTTGTTTTCACTTTATTTTTTTCCTTGAGAGGACATCAAAAGACATTTGTACATATTTCATCTATTTCTAAGAGCTGTAGCCTGAGACAAATGTAAATAATAAATATAAATCCTGTAGTTTTTGAAAATAACAAAATGTTATCCAGCAGCTTATTAAGAGTACTTACTATCTAGATATATGGAACTATCCTTATAGAAATGAAAAGTTGACTAGTCGTGTTCATCTTTTCCAGTCCTTACTGAAAGGTGTAAGAAATGAGGAACAGGGAAAGGAGAAAGGAAAGGGAAAAGGCATGGGTGGAGACAAACATGAGAGAGGAAAGGTAGTGGATTTCTGTTGCACTCCATCTATTTTTAGTTTCATGCCTCAGCACTGAAATGCAACACAAAACCAAACACCTGTTCTTATTTACTGTAGGAATATTAATCACTCTAAGGGTCAAGATAGCATAAACCCATTATCCCCATAACTAGACAGTTATTTGGAGTAAAGCACTTTCTGTGAACTTGTTCTGCTTTCTGCCTTCAATTCCAAAGAAAGACAGTTCACTCCAGAGAACTTAATGGTACCAAATTATTGTAATTTCTTCTATATAGAATTCAAATGCACTGTTCTTCTTGTTATAGTCTGTTTTAATGTATCGTATAACCTGCCTGCTATTGCCTAACTTCCCTGGTCTTTTACAAAAGTAAGTAGAACTCAGTGAGGCAGAGATGCTTTAAGATCTCTGGACAAAGCCTATACCTCATTCTCACAGGCTCTGCTATTGCAGATTTAGTTCTTATAACTGTATGCAGTGACCATAGACCTTGTTTTAGAGATTTACAACTATATCTGAAGTTTTTTGTTGGTTTTTTGGTTTTCTTCTAATTATTATTATTTTTTTTACATTAAAAGAAGCAGTGGTTAACTAACTAGTGTTCTTGAAAAGAGAGAATCATGGCAAAGAGGAAATTATGCATTTCAGCTGTGGGTTTGTTTAGCAGTTACGTCCGGACCAGCGTGATCAAAAAAAAGTAAAAAATATTTACATGGTATTTATATTCAATTCCCTTTTTAGTGAAATGTACCACTTTTTTTCATGCGAGAACATCTGTATTTGTTACATCAAAATGCAACCTTTTTATAAGTAAAGTATTATTAAATCAAACTGAACATGTATCTGTAGTACCTGCTACCAATTTTTTTATGCATTATCAGAATGGAAGAAGTGACTCAAAGGATTGTTTTCCATTAGTCACTGTCAGTCACTGGATATTTGAGAAACTCACAAGCAGTACTTCTCTCATCTTTGACTTGCAACAATTGCACCAAATAATTACCACACACTGCCAAACTTCATGGTGTTTTATCTGAAGCATTAAACTGAAGGTTCTCTGTGTGTATACACACGTGTTTGTACTGCATCTTTACTTGTTAAACAAATAAATATGATTTGTCTATTACAGTGTTCAAATCCAGTCTTGAAAAACCCACTGAAGTACTGGCCTTGTGCACATCGATGCCAATCTCACACATGACAAATGAATGACATTAATACCTTTGTTCTTCCGGCTGTTCTTCTGTTTATGTCAGAGAATCTGTCTCCAGTTCTCCAGTTGCAAGCAGTGGGAAAATTCCCCTATAACTCCTTCCTTCAGCTTTAAGAGACAGTTTCTGAGACTTTGTAACGCATAGGTAGAGTTTAATGCCATTTCATTTAACAGCAAGCTGAGAATGTTGAAGGAGAAGATAGACAAAGAGTGCTGAATTTCTGCTCCTCTAAATTTCCTCAGAGAGGTGGCAACAAAATGGCTAGGGTAAAATGTGAGGGCATGGGGGAAAAAGGAAAAGGTGAGCAGCACGGGTCTTTGTAGAGAGAAAGCAGGGTAGGAAGAAATGATATATATTATAGAAAAGTAGAGCTGGAGTACAAAACTTGATCCTAAAGAAGAAAAGGAATGAAACTGGCAAATGTAAATGGTAAGCAGAATAGTCAGTCTACCAGATAATTCTAAGGTACGTGAGTCAGCTTTCCTGAATTAATTCCCTATCTACCTTTTACCAAGTGATCTTGAAAAAGATGCAATCCCATTTAGTGCCTCAGCTTCCTTATCAACAAAACAAGAATATAAAATACATGTCTCACAGAGAGCTGAGAAGACCTTTAATTTGTGATGCAGGAGTAATGACACTAATTTACTGCTATTAGAGAATGAAGAAGTGCTTTGGTTTTTACTATTTGGTATGCAGATGCCTAATAATCATAAGTAAGAAAAGTTCCATCATAGGTGGTACTGTACAAAAACCTAGAATGAAAAAAATTCTGACATTGAAAGTTAGCTACAAAAAATTATGGACAAAACCAAAGCACATGACAGTTTCACAAGAAATATCTTAGCATTGTAGGCCAGATATGAGCTTATGTGTTGAACTAGTATTTTTGTGTGTGAGGGTGGAGAACTATGGCGCAAATAGGAGCTGGGTAGAATTAATATTGTTCTTCTCAATTTCATAATTGTCATTCAGCAAGAAAATCAAGTGAGAAACATAAACTTAGAGACCACAGAAATCAGAGGCCATGAAAAATCTGAGTTTTTTTCATCCAAGAACAGTTAGTGTGAGATCACTACCTTCTGTAAAAAATAATAAATTCTTTCTATTTTATTCCAAACAGGAAAAAAATAGGTTTCTGAAATTTGACAGTGTTCAATAGTGACAAAAGCAGTCAAGAGAAAGAAAGAGAATTTCATAACTAAAAAAACATTCATAATTTGAGAAACATCAAAGCATGTATCAGGAATGGACATTCCTAGCCTAAAAGCACATAAGGCTTAGAACTTACTTTCACATATCTTTCCTGCTAATTCTTGGACAATACTAAGGTTTTCTTTATTATTCATGATGAATTAGCTGAGCAGACCCACAAGGCACATAATGGACTTGCAAACTTATTTCCTTTCCATGCCCAGACCAGACAAGCATATCTTGGGAGAAGAGAGAATTTTCCTTTGCTTTCTGGTTTCTGAAAGAGCTGTAATTCATGTTTCTCAGACCATGAGGTGGCATGAGAAGAAGGACCTAGTAAAACCCTAAAGACAACCTTCTCCCTTTTCATCAAAGCTATTTCAGAAGGATGTTTGACTCATAAGGGTAACAGCATTTTCAACATATATCCCATGTGCTCTCCAAGATTTACCTTCAGGAGGTTTTAATCCAGCAGTTAGCTTGTTTGTCTGATGCCCATTTAGGTTCCCCTTCATAACAGGTTTTTTTGTTTTAGCACCACAAATCTTTGGCTGAGCTCCAAAGTTTTTTTAAGAAAACAATTCAATGGACTGCTATATAGCTAATTTATGCAAAAATTACTGTCAGTCTTGTGGGCAGCTACCAAGTCCCACTGTGATTGGAACTAATAACTATTACCAAGATATGATAATTTCATTTAACATTAGCAAACCATCTGGTGCCTTTATATCTTGTTGTAACACAGTGCCACTGTTTTACTCAATCCACTCTCATTTAAACAAGACAAAAGTAGCTAAGGATACACGCAGATGATAAACTTATCCTCTCAATTACATTTGTGCAACCCCTACCCCCAGAACCCATAACGTCTTAGATTTTTGAAATACAAGAGTACTACAAAAGTCTAATCTGACCTCCTGTGTAATGAAGGCTGTCTGTTTCACCGGGTGACCTCTAAATCAAAAGAGCAACATGCTTGGGCTATGCATCTATCTTCCTCATAATGGCTGCCCATGATGTATGTATCCAACCCACCCCTACATAAGTTATACCAATGGTTAATGACTCTCACTCTTAAAAATATGCACCTTATTTCTAGTCTGCATTTGCCTAACTTCAGCTATGAAACATTGGATCTCATTAGGCCTTTTCTGCTAGATTAGCGAGTCATCTACTGTCAAAAGTTTCGTTCCCATTAAGGCACTTGAAAACCATGATCAAGTCACCTCTTAACCTTCTCTTCAGCAGATTAAACAGGCAGATATTTAGCCTCTAACTGCAATGCTTCTTTTCAGACCTACAGTCATTCTTTCACCTTTAATGAACCCTTCTCAATTTTAAGCATTTTTACAAAGTGTGATCTCTAGAACAGGACACAAAAGTTCATTAGTATTTTCCTTAATGCCAACAAAAAGGCACTTCCTACTTGATATTCAGTTATCTATATATATCAGAGAATATAATATATACTATTTCAAACTAATTTATCAGAGTCTTGTGCTTAAGTGTGTTTTGTATTTTTTAGCATTCTTTATGAGATATTCAATTCTAGCAGTACCTTGTTATGCAATTCCACTCAAAGTCTTATTTTAAAATATTTTCTTGCATTTTCACTTTTTTATGTAAGGAAATTACATTCCTGAAGTAATTAGCTTTTGCAGAATAGAATGTTTTGAAAACACACGAATGCAGATACACTATGTTGACTAAAATTATAGTACTTTATCTTCTGATAACTCCATGTCATTAGGTAAAAATACCTAATTTTACCAGGAAGTTCACTTTTAAAGACCACATATATATGTTTTGATTTATCTTTCATGGAAAACACATGTAATTGACTGGCATTCCTTATACAGGTAGCTGTAGTGAATAGCATTTATATCAAAACCCTAATGTTCTACTGGACATTGCTTCAGACACTGAATGAATCAAATGGAACTGTACAGTTTTCATTTGCTTTTCTATTTGAGCATGATTTTCACTTTTGATAATCTGCAAGAACAGATGTAGCTGTGTCTAATCCTTAAATTTAAATTAATTTAATTAGGAAAAAATATCTCTTAATAATAAAAAAATATTAATAGTAGTAGCAAATAATAAAAATTAATTTATCACTGGATGAGATAGTAAACAACAGAAAAAGATTTCAAATCAGTTGGTTCCAAGTTGGAACAGTTCTTAATTATTGGATCAATTTCATGTCATAAAACACTTGCTAATCATGATATGTTCACACAAAAAATCCAGAAAATATATGTGTTCAACAGAATAAACCTTAATTTGACCTAAAATTTATCAGCTGAATAAAGAAATCCTATGTTTTCTTATGATTTCTTTTTTTCAGTTATAGTGAAGGAGGAGAATTCATTAATGTAAAAAAAGTAATACTAAATTATTTGATCAGACATCCTAAATCTGTTGTGCTTAAGTCTAAGTTATTTCAACTGCAAATAAAAATATTCAGTGAAGGATGTGAAAATGCTGTTTCATTAGACATAAGGCCTCTCTAGTTCTTTGAAGCAATATATTAGATAACCACAAAGTATATCTAGACAAACATAAACAGAAGAATAAAGAGAGCAGAAAGGAATAATTGTGCAGAAAACAGAGTACTATATTAACATACAGAGGGAAAAAAGTCCACTGAAAGATAAATAGTCTCTGTGTACTTAGAAACTTTAAAAACCCACATAAGGGGCATTAAAAAAAAAAAAAAGTGAATAAGAAAATTCAGGATGAGAAGGAAAACTAAAAATTTAAAGTTGTTTCCTAATATTTCAGTGTCCACAGTTTGAACCTGAAATGGATTTAGATCAAAATTTTCTGTCCTACTAAAATAAAGTTAAATCTCTATAGTGTTTTCTGGTAAATTCAGTAAATACCCTGTGTTATTTCTTTCTGTCTCAAGACAAAAATAATTTTGACTCTTTTAAAAAACTCAATCTTTAAACTTTCAATGTTGGTGCTTTTAACTGCTTCACGTATTTCCTGACATGAAGAGAATTGATTAGTTACTTCTATCCATTTCATCAGCTCCTGTTCCAACGAATATTCTGAGGAGAATACTCAGAACATTCCCAATGCATGCTTTAAGTTAAGCAGTCTGAAGCATTTTGAGATATTGGAGTTGAACAATTTTATTTCCAAGCAGAAGTTGAAAGCCTTAGAAATTATTCATTTTTAAAATTAAAACTATCTGTACATTTTGATTGGGTACAAGGTCTATGTTCGTAAGATTAAATAGAGATTATTTAACCTTGATATGTAGACAAATTTTGTGCTCTCTGAATTTCTTATGAGAAACTGAGAACACTATCTTCAATTTTTGTACCAGTTTAAAAGCTACTTTGGTCCTCAGTTTATTGATTACATATCCCAATGTGACAGCCAATGTAGAGCTTTAGGTGATAGCATAATAACTCTTAAAACTAGAACTATATTAGCCAAAAGTCTTCAGAAATTGCCAAAGATCAGGCAAATATTGTTAAACATCTCTCTGGAAGATCTGAGATACCTCTGTGCTATCCAGCATAAGGATTTAGAGAACAAACCATCTTCTCTTCCTTCATAAATACTTATCACTAATTTAAGTCTGCTTAAATCTCTGATGAGTGTAGATAAGAAATATTTTCCTCTAATTCAGTATCTCATTTCACTATATTTCAAATTGAATTATCTTAGTAGCAGGTTAAAAAGAACAGAAAAACTGGGATAATCTGAGCTTTTTACATGGACTCAAAATTTCTTTTAATGTTTTCTCAAAATTATGAAGTCCAAAACCTTTTCCTCAGTAGAGACACTAATATCCTTAGTGTTTCTTGAGTAAAGACTACAATTAGGTATAATGCTGCTGAATTAAAACTAAGTTTTATTATGACGAAGTTTAGTCTTGTACACAGCTATAGAAGATCTGAGCAAAATATTCAGGATTCTTCATGTAATTCAATGCTATAAATTCAATTCTTTAAAAGAAAATTATCAAAGAAACTTTTTCTTTTCTGTGAGAGATTTTTCATTTGATTCCTTTGCTATCTTTTTAATAATTAGAAAAAAAAAAGGTTTTCACTTATTTTTGAAGCATCAGGAATCGTACCACTTGCCCCTCAGCAAAGCGCAAAAGCTTTCCCCCCCAAAATCAGGATATAACATCTCCTCAAACAGAACATAAAACTTACCTTGAAAAAAGTCATGGTTGCTCCATCTTCAACTGCCCCATACTCTATCTTTGTCTGCTTGGCCAAATCATCAGCAGAATCAATAGGAGACTCCATACGTTCCACTGTCAGAAAGGCGGCTAGGTTAGCAGTGTACGAGGAAATGATGATAAGTGTGAAAAACCACCAAATGCCTCCCACTATCCTGGTGGAGAGGGCCTTAGGCATGAGCTCAGAACCTAATGAAAACCAGGGGAGAAAGGTGAAATGGATGCACAGAAACAATTAATAAGTGTTCAGCACTTTTTGCCACAGTGGGGAGATGGAATCACTGTGCAAAAAAATCTTTAGGCTACAGGTTTACATGTACTAACACACAACTGAAATGCAAAATACCTGGTTAAATTTATAAATACAGATATTATTTGAGCTGTGGGAATCAAAACACAGCAATGGGAGATTCAATGATCAGTGCCATTTTAAAATTTCTAAACATGTATATAAAAATACCAATACGAAAAAAGCATTTACTTCAACTTGCTTTCCAGAAAAAATAAGCAAGTGATGAAGGTACCAGAAGTAAAATAAAGGATTTCAGATCTGAAAAACAAAATCTTAAATCTATTATAAATGTGCTTTTGAATTTTGTCATTTGCATTGCTGTAAAGGACAGTTTATTAAGTGTTCCAATAAAAAAATTAACATCTCCCATCTCTATGTTTAGTCCCACAATTTCATATAAATATGGGTGGCTATGCTACACACTTCAATTTAATAGAATAGCAATAAAAATATTAGACTTTTATGCATAAACTAGACAAAGAGAGATTATAATGCATTGCTGGAGTTGCCTGCTCATGGCATTAAAGAATGGGGGGAGGGGAGACAGACACTGTAGAGAAATTTGCATAATTTTTAATGCTAATTTAGAGCCTAATGAGACAAATTGAAGCACATAAACTCCTCTTGTGTCTAATTACTTAAAATAGGAATAAATTAAATTCACTGTAATATACAATTACAAATATTTATTATAAATGAGTATCTATGGATTTTTTTTCCATAATGTTATAATTGAATGAAATGAAATTTCTAATGATGTCAAATAAACAATTTCAAGCTTCCTTTTAAGAACTTTATGTAAGATCTTTTAGAAGTACTGGAAACTTGTTTTCAAGGAAGCAGTTTCACCATATCCACTATACCATTGTACCGAAAAGACCCCTTTTTGTTAATTGGTTGCTATGTTTGCTCTTAAACCTCCTGGGTAAAATGGAATGAAGGCAAGATGGACTATTTTATTCCTGTTAAATTTTAGTGCTTATATTGAATTAGTTAAGGAACTGGTCCAGCAAGGTAACACATCTTCATATAGGTGAAAGATTATATTAAACTTCCAAACTCAATGCCAAAAAAATACCAGAAGGACTGGGGAGGGAGGGAGGAAGAAAACAAAAGTAAAGGAAAAAAGAAGTGGTATCGTAACTGGACTACTGTATTCAAAAACAGCCCATCTTACCCTGCAGTTCATCTTACCCTTGCTGTTTCAAACAAAAAAGGCTGACAGACTTGGACATGGCAGCCAACTCCAGCGCCAGACTCTGCCTAGAATTCTGCAAGGGAAAAAGTAGAAAAGTACCTGTCTGATGCAGTTGCTCCTAGGCCCTGTTAGTCAGACACTTAGACACCATAATGCTAAGAGATTTCCCAACAAGCCCACTATCATGAACCCTTTTCAAGTGCTCTCATTTCATTTTAAAAACCAACAGCAGTAAAGTCAGATAGGACCGGGAAGGAAAGGAGTGGAGACATTCGCCGCAGTTTCCCCAGTTACCACAAGTTCATACCTTACCAAGGACTGAAACCGAGAGCCACCTGGGCCCATGAAACAGAGCCTGGTCAGGGGCTGACTGTCATGTACCCAAGGTAACGTCATGTCCAGCACTATATCCCACAGATTCCTGGGAGCGAGAGGTGCCAGCAAGACATGTATGAGTTTCCTCTATCATGTATCCTCCAGCACTAAGCAAATCTTTTGTAGAGAAGCAGCACTTAATAAGTTAATATGAGTATGGCCCAAGCGTTTCTACATTGTTTCTAGTGGAAAGTTACCGCTATTAGGTGAGAACTCCTATGCTTGTCTAAAAGCCTACTTTTAGATGACTTTAGGTTTTTTGAGAAATTTTTTTAAAGCAATCATCAAAATCAAGACTGATATGGTCAAACCATCCCTAAAATGGTTCCTTTAAGGTTTATTAAAGGATTAACTGAGTAAAGGTAAAATAATATAAGGCAAGGACAGAGGGTCAGCTTTAATTCTGAAAAACTAGCTTTTCTTCAAGGAAAACAATTATCCTCCAAAGATATCTTTTAAAATGAAGGTTGGGGTTTTTCTTATTTTGACTTTCAAAAACAATATTTACGGACTAAAATAACATTTTCTTGCAAAAAGATGATTTGAAAATCTAAGCTGCTTTTTCCATCCTCCAGAAATATGAAGCAGCATACAGTCACATAAGAAATAAAACTCAGCCTTGATAGAGATTCCGACAACCCTGAAAATCTTGAATGGAATTCTAAATACCTTCTTTTATTCAGCTTCTCTTTTTTTTGCTAGCTTCCTTAAAAGCAATCATTATCTTACAAACATGTATTTGGCAATTATGCTTCAACTATATAATTTCTTGAAATGTATATTGACAACTTAGTTGATAGTAAACACTTAGCCAAATATAGATGTATTTTTATTTCTGATTTTAAATCCTGATTTCTTTTCACCCATTAATTAATGCTTTCCCGAGCACAGTACTCTTTTTGCTGAGGCATTAGAGACTTTTTTATGCCTACCAACCTGATATATGACTGCCTATTTACTGCAGTTACAGGAAAGCTTCATGAAATCATTTGATGAGCTAAAACCAGGATTTATTTATAGCTGGTGTACTTGTAATGGGAAGTTTTAAAAATTATTGCTCAAGTATATCCATTAAAACAACTCTATGAATATGCACTTTCTCTGTGATTTTTTGGGTGGATATGCAACGGTTGCTTTTCCAGAAAGAAGAGTCATTCCTTTTAACAGCTCTTTAACAGGACTAACAATATTTTGTGACAAACTCTACTGCCCAGTGAAATGTCAGAGCAAAAACTGAGCCCATGCTATTCAAATGTATCTGATACTACATAAATGTGTTCAAATCCTTATGGAAAAGGGTAATAAAATGGTGATATATTTTTATGGATCTATATATTTGATATGTTTTCAAAATAAGAGGAATATGGCAAGGAAATTACAGATTTTTAAGAATGTGCTTAAGCATTTTACTAAGACAGTTATAGTCAAAACTAGTTGCTGGTTTTCCTCTGAGCAATATGACTACACAGCTGCCAATTTTATTGTCAGCAATGGCATCAGTTTCTCAGTGCATGGATTGTAGAATATAGACTTCTTATTTAAATCTTCAAAAAAGGTCATTCTGATTTTAAAAATATAAATTATGGCTTGACAGGACTAAATCTCCTATATTATTTTTTTTGCACGTTCTAGTTACTAGATAAAATCTTTCTGCAGTTGAAAGGTTTCTAGACCAAAATTAAACAAATTTTAGATTTTTACATTATACTCTTATCTGACAAAGATATACTCTTTCTTAGGTTGTTTAAATGGAGGTTTTTAAGGTAAAGAACAGATTAGCTCATTTAATTATGCAGTAAGGGTTTCCTGTTTAGGAATTAAACTATATGACTATGCTGTACTATTTTAAGTTTTAAATTTTTTATCTGTCTTCAGAGTAATTCTTAAGGTGTTGGGAATGTCTGGATAATCATCAAAAAGCTGGTTTATGGCTACATGCACAGAGGCACCCATGCAAGTGACTTGCAGCAGAGAGCTGTTACCCCCAGCAAAAAGTGGGACACGGCGCCCAAGAGAAAGAGCAGACTGAGTCGTATACCTTGCTGCATGAGAGCTCCAACTCCAAACCAGAAACTATTTAGCAAGGTAAAATTGTTTTCCACCACGTCTGAATCAGGGTTGCAAGGATGTGGATTATACCACTCATAGGGGCTAAACCTGTGGTAGTTGACAGAAAAAAAAAAAGAACAGATTTAAAATGCAGCCATCACAAAGTCTATCCAGCAAATCTGCTGCAAAAGAAAAAGAAAAACAAGAGAGGTTATAAAGAAAATAGCGATTGAAAGTTTTTACAGTGTGATTGCATTATACTTAACAGCAATATTAAAAGAGAAAACAATATTGAAGATTAACATTCTTAACTATTGCTGATACTGATAAAGTTGCATACAGATTGGCTCTGAAAGATTCCAAGTGCCACCTGTAAACATCAAAGCACTCATTCTTCTATTGACGCCAGTAGATTTACAGACAATTGGTCCCATTTAGGATTGGGTTCTTATAACCACTGTATCAGTACTTTGCATCTTGAAAGAAAATTAATATGCGCTAAATCACAGAAATCAACTAGAAAAAAATATATCAGGCAAAATGGGCTTTTTTCATCAAAATTACACATAATGACTATAACAGAAAATAAGTAGTTAGCAGTAAAAGTGGCACTGTTAATCACTAAACAAGTGTAATAAACACTACAATTAACAGAAAAAAATACTATAGCAAATTAAAGGAATTGCATCCTGTCCTGTGAGGTGCACAGTAGCATCCCTGGAAAGGTTTTCCAAAACAAACTGGGGACACTCACAAGCACCTTTCAGGGCCAGGCTCTGAGGGAAAAAAAAAAAAAAATTAACATAAAGGAAATGACAAATTAATTATCTCAAAAATAGATAGAGCAGACATAGTAGAAAGATGCCTGAGTTTGGCAATAGATTACAAGCAGATTATATACAACCAATTTATTTTAATTCATGGCTTTGGATTTGCTGTGTATTATGATGGGTTCATATCTAAATGCTATGTTATCAATTGCAGCAAAAATAAGCAAACATGTCTAGATAAATTTGTTACAATTTCTTTTGTTAAAAAAAGATTTTTAGTTCTCTCTTCCTCATGATACTTTTGTAGAACTTTAAATTTTAATTCCAATGTGCAGGACTATTCTAATCATTTAAGAGATTTAATCACCATGCCTGGACTTGGAGGCACACTGTTGAGAGAGATTTTTATTTTACACTAAAATCATGTCTTCAAATCTTTGATAAAGAATACAAGTTAATGCATGTGCATAATATATTTGAATGAAAAAAATGAAAATCACTGCAGCACAGTAGAATGGAACTAGCACAAGACACCAGCACAATAATTTAAAATATTACAGATTTTAATTATTAAATCAATACTAACGTATTTTCATATTTTCTCAAATTATTAAAGCCACTCTGTTAAAAACCCTCGGATAGGCAGCCTTTATGAAATAGCTTTTTTGATGTATATTGTAATCAAAGCTATTTGAATAATTCATCTGTCACTTTGAAAAATAGAATTTTCTTCACAATAATATTTCAAACACATTATAATACAGATAATCAAATGTTCCACTTTGAAGCTCTTAATGTAATGCTAAAACACCTCTTGTCTTAAAAGTGTCTACTTGAGAAAGAACTGTTTCATTTGGATCTCCAAAGTAATACTGATATGCTGTTCAAAAATGCTGATTAGATTCTAATTAAGCATTGTGACCTGAATCTTCTATTACTTTACAGTAAAACTGCATCATGAGTTTACTGTCTCACTAAAAACTCTAAAAGTATCTTTAATGTCATGTTATTGTCAATCCAACAAAACCTGGAAACCAAGAACTCATTGAAACTGAAGCAGGTTTTTATACAATTTTGCTTAGAGATATTTGAAGATTGAATTGGAAAACACCTTTTTCTTGTGAGGACAATGTTTGCAAGACAAAGAAAACATATTTTTTTATTTAAATATACATATTCAAGTGGGTTTTTTAGTGATTCTGGCATTACTGAACAATCTAAAACATAACTTGGTAGTTTTACCTTTTTTTTTTTTCAGATGGCGTGTCTTATTTAATTACTTTTATATTATTTGAAGTACAGAAAAATTGTCCATAGTTGTAAAAAAAGGAGGAAACAACCTATAAGACATACAAGATGGATTTAGGGAAAAGAAACAACAGAATCTAAATCCTATAGTTTTAGAATTCTCTACTTATAAAGTAAGGAAAATGCATACTGGCCAATTATGGATAAATATTGTTCCTCCTTACTTTAAGGATGATCTATGATATTAGATTGTCTAGTTTAAAAATCTTAAGGTATAGATACTTTTTCAATTTTTTGTATGTACTTCATATGTGTAAAAGTATCATGCTGTTTAGCCTATTGCAATAAATATTCATAAATCACAGAGTTGCATGTTCACCTTGCAGGCTTTATAAGCCAGGATCCTGCTCAGGGCAATGTCTGCTATTTCACAACAATGGACTGTTCAGTCGGGTCTCAAAAATGCCCAAAGACAAGAATTGCACAACTATTTGGGAACAATGTTCCCATGTTTATAGTTATCATAACAATTACTTTTTTTTTTTCCTTAAGTCAGGCTAGAACCTCCCTTGTTTTCAAGTATAAAGAACACCATCTTTTTCGCTCAGCTTCTCTTATTAGAAAGTGTCTGTTAGGAAAATTCCTTCTGCCTGATCCCAGAACTGTTCACAGTATTCAAATGTGGTATAATAAATGATATTATGAGAATAATCACTTTCCTTGATTAATGGACTACATTCCTACTAATTTAAATGCAGAATACTAGCTCAATCAAGAACAAGCATAAAGCAAAAAGAGAACTTCAGTGAACAGGTGGAATTTTGGAGACTGATTTTTCAGACCACTGATAACAGGTACTCATCCCATTTACCCGTTTCTATTAGTGTTTATTCTAACATTTGAGATACAATCTCTTAATCTCTAACACCTTCAGGTGTCTGAAATACTTGAAAAAACAGACTATAAATGAACTTTACAAGACCTAAGTTCCAGTTTTCCTAATTGTCCCTGAAAAGGGACAGGTACACTCCAGAAATTAGTGGTTAGCACACTTAATGTTTAAAAGTCAGCTATCGCAGAAATCCACAGAAACGAAAGAATTGTGTTAAATTTAATTCTACTTTAGGAATATAACATGATATTAGAAATTAAAATTAGTCTGCCCAATGATCAGACAGACCTACTTCAGAACTGCAAATTATTTGAGACAGACTATAATTTATTATACTCTGTATTTACACAGCATTTGAAATAATAGTGTAGAAGGCCAGAAGACAAGGGATCTTATGTGTGTGTCTCAAACACCTGTAGTTAAATAGCCATGGAGCCAGCCAAGGTTTGCTGGTAAGAACATGTTATGGCAAAGAACGTGATGTGGCTGGAGAAGGGATACATTGGAGATATGGCAGCATTTTCTGGGAAAAATGTCCTTGTTCTGGTTTCTGGAAATAAGCAGAACACAGTACATTTTAAGAACAGGATAGAGGTCAGAAAATAGGCATGGACTATTGATCAAAGGCCAAACCAGGAAAGGTGGATCAAGACCACCACAGACCTCCAAAGCCCTCAAATCTATATTCAGAAAGGTCTGGAAGAACACTCTGTACCTTATAACTAATTTGTATAGAAAGCAAGAAACTTATCTATAAGGTGGGGCAACATAAAGCTATAAAAAGGTACGTCCATGAGGCCCAGATGGTGCCCACAGGACCCTGGATACCCTACCAGCTGGATCAGTGCTGGAGCAGGAACTGGTGATCTTTTTAGGCTCCTTGAGCCTGTTTGACTTCAGAACCTGGCATAATATTAACTGTGATCTACTGCTAGCATTTCTGCTTCTCTTTTCATTTAGGAGCTTGATTTTTTGCACTCCTGGCACAGGGAGTCTTGTGATGTTGTTACAAGATTCTGTTAATTCGTGACCTGCAGGCATCCACTTCTCTCTTCCAGTGTCCAGTTTGAGACAAGCTCAGGAAGAGACATGGCTTTTTTTTATTCTGGCTATACTAGAACAGTTTCTGCAGTTTTGGTCTGTAAATAAAAACACAGCCTTATAGAAAGCCACGGGACTGAGTCGAGGTGACCTTACATGTGATTGCAGATACAGGGGTTTTGTACACCCACGACACTCAGAGCAGTACATCCTGTCACACACTGGCTGCTGCTTTCAGTTTCTTTCACAAAAGGTGTAGTCTAGCATGTTCTCTACAAATCAACTCAATTCAAAGCTGCTCAGAATGTGTAAAGAGTACCCTCCACCAATTTCAATAGTTCTCAAATCAAAACCTGACAGTTTATCTCTGATGATTGTAGAAAGACAGTATTATGTTTTGAAAGCCAATTAATAGGTATGCTTAATACAGCCTGTAATATCTGGAGATAAAGACATTATTAATTTAAGCTGTATCTTCTGGAGAGCAATGCAATTTGTTAAAAAGAGCAGAGAACCCAAAACCTGCAATTTAGAGAGAAGAGAAAATGGACTAGTGGAGCAATATTTGTAATTGCGTTTTCATTATATCAAAACATAGCTGCCTAGGAATATTACACAGAACTGAATTTAAACCAGTAGGGATACTCCCTGTGGTATAAAGACTACTTGAATCCATTAGTAATATATACAGGCCATTCAAGTTTTGTGTTGCTTTCAGATATTTACAAAATATGTGTCAGATACTGTCATTCAATCATATTCAGCATGCTACCTGATAAATTCTTACAGAGAACTTTACTAGTCCTCTAATTTTAATCAGCTTTTTTCTTTCTCCTTTTTTTTCAATTACTATATTTATTATTTTAATTTTTTCCCTCAGGATCAAAAATGTAAAACACAAGGGATTTTTACAACGCAGGTTGATACTGAATATTTAGCTAAAATCCATGAGAATTATCAGCTACCATTATAGGGACTGGCCTTCAATTCTTGTTTAGAAATGCATACTGATAAAATTTTTTCCCTGCTTATCTCTGACATGATACTGCCCTCTGTTCTGACCCAAATAGGAGCTACATAACAACTATGGAAGGGCTAAGGAAAACCTGGGTTCTACAAGATAGTTTGAAATTACAAGACAACAATCAAATGCAATAAACTTCACTCTTGGTCTGATACAGTCGGATAAAATATTTCACTGTACTCATGGAATTATGACTATGGGCAAGGGAAATAAAAAAAATATGATTGCAAAGAGGTATGATGCAAGTATAACTTAAGGGACTAATGAGATTTTTTACTGGTAGCTGTGCTTAGTTTATTTAAATCACATTCTTTTCAATGATATTTCAAACACAATGTAACTATCATGTTTTTTAAAATGGTCATGTAAATAAATTAAGACCAAACAGTATTACAAAAATATTATCTAGAGCATGACGTGACCAACATATTCTGCATAGCTCAGCAGTACATGCCACAGACAGCACAAAATTACACCGTGCATACTATTCCGGCATTATTTCAAACCTGTCAAATTTCCTCACTTTTCTCTGCATCAGGTCCATGAAGAAAAGCAAAGAAAATATGATTAACCATTTATATGCACACAGATATCTCTTTTGCACAACCAGACCAAGAAGTGGGCAGACAACAGGTTTCACTGCAAAACCATTAGCACAAAGATTTCACAAGCTGTAAGACTTCATCTAATGACTAAAATTGATAAATCAAAAGAATCTTATCCCATCTTCTTCATGAACTGATGAGTACACTGATCCAGTACTGGATATTACTGAACAGAACAACATATCAGCTCTAATCTGAGCTCTAGCAAATTACACATTCTCCCATTCACTAAAGCAAAGTGTAAGAATGATTCTTCTAGTCATTGTTTTACAGGGTTTCTGTGCAGGACTACACCCTCAATCCATATCTTACTGCATAAGAACTGAAAAATTACAATATTTCAAAACTTTTTCAAGAATATCCAGGATATGAGATAGATGCTTTGCTGAGAATTTTTTTTTTTTGGCTCCCTCTTTGTCTCATTTTGTGACATTCATTGCCGCACCTGATGACTTCTGGGCTGTAAACAGAGACTGTTATCATCAACAAACCTACCCTGCTCAGACACATTTCTCACTACAGTAATTGCCTTGCTTGCACTGCGGTCATCTTCCACATAATCTTCTCTCATATAACTGCCATGCTTTTGCTGCTTCCTGAAAAGAGCTAATCATCAAACACCTCTCTAATATACAAAAAAAAAAAAAAAATCCCAATCTAAAGCAGTTGCATTGAATCATTATCACCTCTCCCTTGACTAGAAATTCAACTTAATGTAAAGGATTTTTTACATTGCTAAAAGAATATCTATAAGTCTCTTAAATTTAGGTGATATCATTAAATCTAAAGTATAGAAAGGTACAAGATTCATGTGCAAATTCTATACAGATTTTAAAGAATTTTATTCTTTATGTTTACCCCCCTACACCTTTAAATTGCTTATAGGCACTATTAATGTTAAACATAGATAGGAGCCTGCTAAATCCAATTGAGTCAGAGATAAAATACAAACACATAAGCTACTGCAGGATCAGAACCAAAATCTTCATTATATGAATGAATATATCTTGTCCCATTTTTATACAACTTAAGATTCCTGGCTAATACACAAAAAACAAAAAAAAACCCAAACAAAACAAAAACCCCACCCTACATAAAAAAAAAACCAAAACTAAAAAAAACCCCAACCAATCAACCAATCAAAACCCAAAAACAAAACCAAACAAAAAAAACCAATTAGCTTATAAGCAATAATATATACAGGAGTAATATAACCTAGCAACAGGGACTACTTGATGATTTTGGGAACTTGCCAATTTTTACTGCTGTCTTAGCTACTAGTCCTGCTCTAAAATCCAAGAAATATAAGCTGGGGAGCTACAGAAATGTGTAGATAAGTCATAGCTCAAATCAGAACCAAAACTACAAAGGCTATTTTTTTTTTAATGAAAATTAGCTAAATAAATAAATGTTAATAAATACTGTAAAAAATTCTTAACTATTATGTGAAAATTATAATAACTTTATGATAACTGAAATATTTGTTTTTGCAGATGTGAATTAAGAGTTTATTAAAATCTGTTATTATTCTGTATTAAAACATAGTATATTATCGTCATAATTAAAGATTAATGTATGATGGAAATAAGTGTCAAAGGTATACATAAAATCTAATTTTTGAAGCACCAGTCAAGCTCCTATTGTTTAATTGCTTATATATGCTGGTTTCATTTCTTTCATAACTTTTCAATTTCCAAAGCATTAGTCCATTCATTTCTTGAACAGAAAGATATTGATAATGTTAAATGTTAAATGACATTTAAGAATCTGAAGAAAACGTATTTAAAATTACTTTCTTTTAACGTATGTGAACTTGAAAATGATTGTACACTTCTCCCACCATCAATGTGTCCTGACTGCTGCTAAAGACATTGAAGTCTTAGAAAAAATATTCTAGGAGATATTCTGAGATATCTCAAGTATGGTATGGTAGGGGAGATGTTAAGAGTTGCTTCCTTTTTCAATTTCACAAGATTTACATCCTTTTCTGATTCTGTATCTGAGACACAACTCAGAAAACTAGAGTGTTCATTGTGTTTGAAAATATTTTGCACCCTTTTAGGCGACATAAGAAAAAAGATGTCTCCAACATAATTTTCCCCATTGTATGCTTTGCTCTTTAGGCTCTCAGCATACCAGAGAATCTTTGAATCTTCATTTGTACTCCTTTATTCCTCTGACTCGATAGTAATAATTGGGTGCCTTTTCAAAAAACTGATTATTCACAATACTTCTAATATTTTTAATTTGCATTTTCCTTCTAAATAGCCTACATTTAGCTGTTTCATATAACATTCTTGCATCTTTACGAGAGAACATTATTATTGTGTACCCATACATGCTCTCTCTGAGTATATTGAAAAAAAATGGAAGAAATAAAAAATTTACTACTTTGGAAAGTCCTCATCCCTATTTTTAGAAATACTTAAATTTCAAGCAATCTGTAAATTCTTTTTCACTGGGATAGAGTCAATTTTCTTCTTAGGAGCTGTTATAAACTGATATGATGTTCAGTTTTGGATGTTGTATGGCAGCAGTGTTGATAATACACTGCTGTTTTTAGCGGTTGCTGTGTCATATTTATACAACTTCATCTTTTTCTGCCCTCAGGAGTGCCCTGATGTTGCACATCCTTTTCTCATGATTTCTAAGCTCATCTTGAGGGATGATTGTCCCAGGCCTGCAACTGTACAACAGAAAATATTTAGAAACAGAGGCTTGAGCATTATAAGCACATGCGTTGTCCAGGGATGCAGTGTGTGTGCCTCTGATTAACAGTGCTGAGCCTTCTAATGAGTCCTGTGCCTAATAGAACAGAGAACCACTTTTAAACATACATAGTGACTAAGCCAGCCAGCTAAGTGACTTTTGGATTACAGGCTCTCCTCAGCCTGAGCAGTTTCGAACTTGGCTTCTGTCATGGAGGGCGCTTCTCTCAGAGGTTAAAATCTAGGATAAAAGTCCATCTACTATACCTTGGCCAGCAGTCATAAAAAGGACGGCTAAGGAAGATGGAAAGAGGAAACAGGGAGAAGTGTATTGGATATAAATCGCAAGGACTTGTATGTGGGCAAGGAGCAAGAGAGAAACCACTATGTACTGTCTACAAATTGCCCCTCAAGCCCCCTTCTCTCTTTGGGGATGGGCAGAGGAACCTGGAGTGAAGGAGTAAAGTAAAACTTGGAAAAGCGGGATGAAAGGAGTTGTCTGTGTCTGTATTTCTCACCTTCAGAATTTTTGCAGCCCATGACAACAACAGGTAAGCAACTCTCTGCCTTTATCTCAATCCATGAATGTGCTCATCCTCTTTTCTCTCCTTATCCTGCTGCAGAACGGATTGAGTGCCTAAGCAAACATTTGGACCTGAGTCAAGGTTCACCCCTCAAAAACAGAATTGTCTTACTCCCTATAGTAAGAATCCTCCTTTTGGAGATGAGATTTGAATTCTGGTCAACAGTTTGAGCACCTACCCTCACACCGCACAAAGAACCTGCTCATGCCCCATTCAGGAGGTTTAAATGGTAACTAACCATCACCCTGGAGTAATTCTACAAAGCTGTATTTACATATCCAGCAAAAGAGAAAGTCTAAAATGTGCCTCCACATGTATTACACAGATTAGTCATCATCTGAAAATCTTTTGATGCCTGGAAAGTCACAAAGAAAAACAAAAGATCATGCACACAAATATAGACTTATTTTCTGTACACAATTACTTCCCTTTAACACTTCTACTTCTGCTAAATCTTAGACACACTTCTTGGTCCTTCAGTTGCCTCTCCAGATACTTCTGGAATACTTACAGAAGCTTAAAAAATGTCATATGCAGATGGAAGAGTCATACTATGAAGAAATGCATGAAACGAACCCAAGTAACCCTGTAATCTCAGTGCAACCCTCTTCAGCTTCCACCCTTCCACACTATTTGATGTGCTCACTTATTTTTTTATGTCTAAAATTAGACTTGCCTGCTTCTCCAGGAAAAAAAACATGTCTTACTTACTTTGTGAAGTCTGTACCATATCTAGTCCTGGATGAGAAACCTCTTCCTCAATTCATGATATCTTTTATTTTCTCAAATAAAACTCAATCTGAATAAAGAAAAATAAAAACTTTCAAGTTGAGAGCCACAACCTGTTGTACTAGTGGGAGTGTACTCGAGAAATAATCATGTAGACTTTCTTAGCTTTTACCTTTTCTATACACATCTACTTTTGCCCACACTCAGAGATAAAGTACTTAGCTAAATGAATTAAATCTTGATTGCATCAGGAGTATTTACCAGGGAATAGAGAAAGGCAAAATTCAAGTTCTTTGTTTCTTTCAGTCAGTAATTGACACAAACAGGACAAAAAGTTTTACTCACTTTCAAGGGGCACTTCTTTCTCATTTCACTGACCATTTATTTTTATTAGAATTTTTACTAGGAATATGAAGGTTTAGAAAAATGACCTCACTTTCTAGAAATTATTTGCTATGTCACATTTCCCACTTAAAAAAATACATCATTTATAATTCCTGGAAAACCGTGGGCAAAAAATTATATTTTATGTCATGAATGATAACATGCTTGATGAAAATTAAAATATAGTAATAACTTCTCCTACATACAAATCAAATCTTACCAGCTCATGGTTGACATGTGAAGACAGCCACAAAAAGCAGAAAAAATTATAGCAGGAGGGTGTTTTCAGACACAGTATTACTTCCTGTACTGCCTTTTTATTTATTCAAGCCACTTTTCATTCAGAGTAGTTGCAGCTTTCTGTATCCTAGAATGAGACATTTCAGTCTTTTCTTCCCTCTAAGCACACTTGCTTAATAGCTTAACACAAAAAATGCCAAATGTGTCCTTTCTTATTCAATAGTCCTGCTGTATATCCTGTAATAGAGCTGAAGCTTCACATCAATATTTAGTTAAGGCTCTGTAAGATTCTACAATTGTAATCTGCCTTATCCACTTCTTATAAAATGTAAACTAGATTGAGCACCATTCCTTGCTTGGCTCACACTATAATAAATTCAGAAGAATCTCTAAAGATCATTGTTTATAAAATATTCTTATTTAGTTTTTGCCAAAAAGATAGGACATATGCTCCTGTATCACAGTGCCTTTATTGATCAATTCAAACTCTTAGCGAAAACATTAATGACCATCCTAAACTGTGCCTACAGTACATTATATATTTTTAGAGATCCTCCTGCCAAGTATTGACAAGCACATGTGGTTTCTTTTGATTGAAATACCTTTGACTGCTTTGCAGGCTCGAAGTGATGTTACACAGAGAAGTAATTTCTATTTCCATAAAGGGTCACACTGGACAGATAATTTACTTATTTATCTTCAGAGGTTATTAATGCTATATATTTTATAAGGCCTCCATTCCCTTGGTTCAGTAGCACTGTACAGTATCATTGCTACTAGAAGTAATTAGTAAAGAGTTTTAGAAGGTGTTTCCCAAAGGAAAAAAATGTTTAAGGGTCTTTTTTTTTTCTCAGAGAAAAAGAAGGCATTATACAGTGTCCTGTGTGTAACTATGAAGACCAGACTGAAACTCACAGAAACTCAGTTCAAAGAAAATGTGGTAATTGATTTATTTTGCAGTTTGAAATAAAGGTTGACCTCTGTTTAAAAGCGAGAGGGAGCAAGGGGGAAACCTCATTTCTCCCTGGAATTACCTGAAAGGAGGTTGTAGTGAGTGGGGATCAGTCTCCTCTGCCATATCTCAGGTGAGAGAACAAGAGGGAAAGGTCTCAAGTTCTACCAGCGGAGGTTCAGGTTAGATGTTAGAAATTGTTTTTCATTCTAAGAGTGCTTAGCCATTGAAATAAATTGTCCCAGGATGTGGTGAAATCACCATCCCTTGAAGTGTTTAAGAGACATCTAGCTGTGACATTTGGAGATTAGAGTTTTGGGGTGATTATGGTAATTCTGAGTTGATGATTGAGTTAGATGATCTTGAACGTCTCTTCCAACCTTGATGATTCTGAGTACTGGATATTTTAGTATTTTTAGAAGAAACATAAATTACTCTGTTTAAATGTGAAATTAAAATCAGTAGTAAAATTAAATCAATCTTTTTCATAACTGCATGATTAAATCATAAAGATAATCTTATATTGTTCCGCTTGTGACCTGAATATGCACAAAAGATAATGATTTTGTTACAAGCCTGATCTCAGGGGGAGTGAGGGGATAAGGCAGTGTGGCTAAGGACATTCTTCTGCATCATATGTCTAAAACTATGCACCAAATGAAGTGTTCTTAACGCAGGAGTTAAAAAATCTTTCTGCAACATACCTGTGCTTATGTATGGGTACAATATAATACATTAAAGTAGGATTTATGTTCTGTCAATACTCATGAGTGAAACATACTGCGTAAAATATTCTTTCTTCTCTAATTATTTCTAGTTGGGCACAAGAGATAAAATTTCAGGTATGGTGTATTCTAGTGTGAAACATTCTAAAAGCTCATCTTTCTGATTATATCAATTACAACAATACCAGCCAGAAAACTCTCATCTCGTATGTTAAGATTTTACTCTAATCTCACAGTATTTCTGTGCTATTTCTATATTATAACAATTACTTCACTGCTGATTTTATGGGTTAGTTTTATAATTTTCAATTTAATTTACCAACTATAATGTAAAAATTATAATAGAAAATGTGCCAGTAGAAAATTTATTTTTAAAAATACCTTCATTAAAAAAAATATTTTAAAGTTGATGGGTTTCTTAAACATGTTATCTCAGGAAAATTACTCAAATATCTATAAGTGTGTCTGAGTAACTTCAGTAAAAACCACTGAGAATATATGCCTTCACACAGTGTGAGAAACTTTTTGTGAACTGTAAAAAACAATCACAATTCCTGATTTCTTCATTTCTGATATTACAAGGCACACCTGTCCTAAAGGTAAGCTTGAATATACAGACAACATAGTCATTCTTAAAAATTGTAGTTCAAATTTTCAAACTGATATCCTTCTGTAAAATAAGAATCAACAACATCAGAACTGGAGGAATGATACCCTTCCACTACTTTCCCTTCTAAGACCATTATTATTTGTGATAAAATAATTACTATTTTGAGAACTATGCAAAAAAAGACAAAATTGTACTATAAAATTTAAAGATGAAAAATCCACACCCCTCTTAACACTAGTGGTTCTTTTTTTAATTTCCTTCCTGACGTTACAGATAAAAAATTAGGATTTGATCAGCATGGATTTTACATCCATTAATGTATTCACATCATTATGTGCTATGAACTATTGAAATATGTAGGCTTTGTACCCTCCTGACTAATAAATCCATCGTAATTAATACAGGAACCCTGTCAATTATGAATAAACTCAAAGTTACACAGGTACAAACATACTCAGTTGAGTCCTGGCAAGGTAATATGTCTTTAACAGTCATTAGAAAACACAGTTAATCTTTGCCAAGATATATTTCCTTTACATTTACAAAGAGGAAATTTAATGAAGGGAAGCTATCCCAAAGGTATGATTTCTTCATCTGTGATGGCACAGACTACAAAAGAAAATGAGGGTGTTGAATTTTCTAGCTACATCTCTATTGCTCCTGCTTATATTATCGCTCTTCATCCCCAAACAAACTGAGTAAATAATTCACTGAGCTGTAGTGCTCCAACTGTTTGAGCATAAATGGATATTGTTTTTTACTATATTGTAAAACAAGAAAACAATTGAAAATACTTTGCATTCTCACCACTATATCTCATGGAAATGCTAACCAAATGACCATTATTTTAAAAAAAGTCAGATATTCAATATGAAACCAGAAGTTATGAGTACAATTTAAAACCAGTTCTGACCACATTTGAATGAACTCCAACTGTTTAGGTTTCCTGAAAGGATAAATGGCAGTCTTTAGGCCACTTTTAATATGGAATGAATTTTAAGAGTAAAAACAAACCCCTGGAAACCAATGCCTCTATGAATCTTACATACAAGAATTTGTAAGGATACTGTTGTATGCTTAAAGGAATCCAAAGCACGTTGTAGATTAGACCAACCACAGAGTTAAGTCTGCACTTTCCCAAGCAAGAGAAATTTATAAAATGATACATAAATAAATAAACAAAAGAACTATTTGGTGGAAAGTAGAATTAACTTGAAAAATAAACAAAATGGGCAAGGGAAACCACAATTTTGAATGTAGACTGTAACAACTATCAGCAGATATAAGAAAGGAATAATTCTCAGAGGATGTGGGATACAATTGTGCACCCCTAACTGATTTATCTGACACAAAAAATTCATCAAAGCAGATAAAGAGGACAATCCTAATTAATTCAGTCTCCATTCTATCTTAAAATATAGCATCCATCAAAGAGTAACTGTTCCTATACCTGATGCAATTCATAATAATGAAAAAAGTTTATCTATTTTTCATAGTAAAAAAACTGCACACTTAAACCAGAAATAGTTAAGATTAACAGAATTCTAATATTTTTCCAGTTAAACATAATAAGGGAAAAGACAGTGGGAGAGTAAATGGAGTTAACTATTCCAGGACCCTCTTCTGACAACTTTTAATTCATGTAAAAAAAAAGAAAAAAATATACATTTTACATATAAAACTTAGAGCTAATAGTGCCAGCTCAGTTAGCAGGCAAACATGCTAGGGAATGCTACAGACCTGAAGACCACAACAGAGCTCTTATTATGTTTCTTGTCTCACCAGGGTTCTGAGATTCAAACAGAGAAACACCTGTCTGATGGAGATAAAACAATTTAATGCTTGCAGAAGTCCAGAAAAGCTATCACCAAGTACTCTACATATTCCTGCAACTGACTCTATACGAAAAAGCCTACGTTATGTCTCTAAGCTTTTGTATGCGTTAATGAACTGGTTTCACTTAGCATACCCACTTACAGAAGTCTATTGCACTCTCCGTCTAAAGTGAGGAGTGATTTGCAATGAATCAAGGCTGACCTTTATAATAAGACATTATATATACTCACTCCTGTCTGGTACCTATCAATGAAGTAAAATTTTTGTTGACAGCCATCTTAATTTTGGCACATTAGAATTTATTCTTTGACAGTCCAGGAAATTTTCTGTAAATAGAATAAGATAAACAATACTGCAATGAAAATATTAATGGACATGTCAACATTATTGCATGTAAGAACACCATCTCTCTCCACTTGGAGAATGCTACTCTTTTTGGTATTGACTGTTAAATATTGTTAGAGTGATATGCCTCTAACAGAAACTAGGAGATTTATAGTAATAGGGTCCATGACGGCAACCCCATTTGACACTGATTAGTTCTGAAAACTTTATTAAGCAAAACTTATCTCTATCCATTGTTTCCTTTACAAACTGACTATTATAGCATAGTCAAGAGATAGGCATATAATATTCAGGAATTTCTAAAAAAAAAAGCAGTGTTTCATTCTAAAGTTAATTTTAGTAAATGGATAGAGGAAGTTTGTAGAGACAGATCTCTTCATCAGGCCACATTCAAAGGAAATCCTTGACGTCTAGTAGAGGAAAATGTCACATCTATCTTCGGAGAAGGTCAAGGAGGAAGGTCCATAGAATTACAGACCAGTAAATCCCACCTCAGATTCTATGAAGATAACGGGGAAAATCCTCCTTGAAACCACTACCGAATGGAAAAGACCAAAGTGTTTCAGAATAGCAAAACGAGGTTTACAAGGACAAGCATATCTAACAAGCTCAAGTATTTTCAGTGATAAAAACATTAACTCTGTGACTAAAGAAAGAGCAGGAGATCCAAACTTGATTTTAGAGACTGTTTATCAGTGTCCTATAGCAAATCTATGGCCAAATCAGGAAGGCAAAGCCTGGATGCCAGTAGGTTGCAAGATGAATCAAAAATTTGCTGTATTTCCTATCTTGGAGAAGTGTGGAAATACTTCAAAATTTATCTGACAGCCACTAATGGACAGTATTTCTCATTGGGTTGATATAGGGGCCAAAGCTGTCAAAAAGCTTCATTAGCAACCTGGGTAGTGGAATGGAAAATACACCTCAGCAACTTTCAGCCTGAGTGTCAAGAGAAGTGATTTTTCCTGCCCATTGAACAGTCATGAGGCTACATCTGGAGTACTGTGTCCAGTTCTGGGCCACTTGTGGCATAAATATCTGAGAGTCCAGCAGAATGAGAGATCTGCAGAAATAATAATAGGGTAATGTCTACTTTCTCTGTTCAGCTATCTGAAGAGTGAATGGATTCATATCCTTTCTGAAGATGTACAGAGAAAAGACAAAAGACAGGAAAAGGAGATGTCTCTGCATTTAAGAGCTTTTCCATAGTGAGAGTTCTTAAGCACTGAAACACATTACTGAGAAGTTATGCCATCTCCGTCTTTGGTGATCTCAGAAACTTGGCTTGGGCACAACATTGGGAAACCTTCAAACCCCCTGCTTTCAGTGTTTGGCATTCATATGGATGAAAACAAATCATCTCTTCCAACTCAGTCTATTCTACAATTCTGTCACATTCTCTAGGAGAAATAAATTTACACAAGAAGACAAGACCTAGGTGAGCAGCCTTCGCTAGTACTGCTCTAGTGGGACTAAAAGTTGCTATTCAATTTGTCTGAAGGAGTTAATACACATGTTGTCCTTGTGTACAGGGGTGTAGAATATACACAATATGTGTATATTCTGGTTTTAAGTGTGAGCTGTAACTGTGGTCTTTGTAATGGAACACACAAAGCCAAGAAAACTATAAGAGCCTGGCTTCTCTGACAGGTTTGACCCCTAAAGTATTAAAAGATTTACAGCTTTCATTTTCCAGAAGCTTGATATGAGATATTTCCAAAGGATCAGGCAGTATTTTTAAGGTTTTTAATATAGGATAATTATGCATCTTAAGGCAGG
Organism: Phainopepla nitens; assembly: GCA_013400175.1. Classification (NCBI taxonomy): domain Eukaryota; kingdom Metazoa; phylum Chordata; class Aves; order Passeriformes; family Bombycillidae; genus Phainopepla; species Phainopepla nitens. The sequence goes on from VXBQ01012290.1 coordinate 529,803, forward strand.
CATCTTAGAAATCAGGAACACACAATAATTATTTATTGTATAGAAATGTATATTACTTTGTATCTAAATATATAAGAATATGTAATGCTTAGCACATGTAAAAACATTATTCTAAAAATTCAAATTTACTAAGAAAAATTTTTGCAAGTTTACACATGAGAAACTAATCTTTTATTGTGTGTGTATGAGAGGGACAAATAAAACTTATTTTTCATTCAACCAGATGATTATTGCTAATATTTATCTACATAGAAACTAATGTCCCAGGAGCACTGTTCCATTTTGAACAAAACAGGTCATGTGCAAGATAAAACACATATTTATGATGAAAACACTCCAAGTTTGTGACATCTGAGTTTGTAAAGTTAACAGGTATGATCTTAGTAATAAACATTAGGCCCATTCACAGTTTATCCAACAACCTAAATATATCTGTCAGCAATTTGAATCAAAGGAGTCCTTTCTTCCTCTATTTCAAAGCATTTCCAGCATTAACCTTTAATGACTACTAAATACACGGTCCAAAAGTCAAAAATATTGCTTGCTTAAGACTATTTCTTCTCCTACTTTTTTACATTTTTATTTTGAATTCTGTTTATTTTCAGTAGCCTCTAACAAGCAACCACTTTTCTACTAAGAATTTTGAAGCAAAGTAATGGTTTTGTAGAAGGTAAGCAGACAATAAAACACAGCATTTCAATCTGTGGCACAGCAAGCAGATACCAAACATCCCAAGGCAGTTTTTACTTAGGCTAAATGGGCTGTGTTGCAAGTGTACATTGCAAGCAGTCTAGCAATCACTACGTGTTCTGATACACTTCTTTACCTTTTTGAGTAATAATTATTATAATGTCAAGCATTACCTCTGCACTATCTGACTTGGTTTTCATTTATTGGCTGTACAGTGACTTTGCTTCTATCTGTGAAATTAAGAATACAGACCCCACTCAAATAAAATTAGGTAATCATTTCTTAATGCCATGCAGGTCATTTGTATATCCTTCTTTTGTCTGCAAGGACAAATCCATCTTTTTAAACTACCTTCACTGAATTTGAGCTAACACATAGTATTGTGTCATAAGGATAATTTAAGAATATTCACAATGGTATTAGTATTGGCTGCAGAAGACAGCTTAAGAAACAAACAAACATTAAAAAAAAAAGTGTGATTGTATGTCCTTATCCTTACTATGGTCTGGAATACATGATGTGAATTTTGCCATTGATATCAGTAATTCTTTTAACTTTCCATGCAGCTGTATTTTCAGACTGTGGTATCTTTATGATCTTCCTTTAACACTTTAAGAGAGTTATTCTGCTTGCTGTGAATATGCAATGCTATGTGCATTGAATGATAGTGTATAAATGTAAAACAGATAATATACAGCATAGATATCAAACGTAAATATATATTTGTAATATAGGTTATATGTAAATAATATGTATATTATTTGTAATGTAGAAAAGATATCATGTAAAATAAATGTAATATACAGCATAGGTACCAAAAAAAGATATTCTATCTGAATCTAGGTTCATTCAAACTGTATCTTAGTAAGAAATATGCAAAAATTCTCTAAATACCTCAGAGATTTATGAAAAATAATTAAATGATCTTAAGCTTGTTCTTTCTTATATTTCTTTTACAAGTGTAAATTTTTTTTTGCTTTGTTCAATCTATTATATTGAAATACACTTGTACTATTTTCATTTTGTTTTGGGCTATTTTAGAATAGCCAAAATTCACCAAGTTTGTCATTCATCTCAAGAAACAATCACAACCTGAAACAAGGTAGATTTCTTATTATTTCTGATTTAGCTTTACATCCATATTCATCTCTAAAATAAGAGAAACATTTCCCATCAGAAAAAGCTGTTTGATGATCAAAGAATCAATTTAGCTACTTTACAACAAGAACTATCCTTTTGTTTATTTTGTACTTGCTTGCAAATAATTCCTGCTGGGCTTCGGGCTATAGGGTGCTGTAAACTAATTACAACATGCAAAGAGATTTCGCCTGTCATGTGTAGCTGCAGGGAAGTACCTGGTTATTCACTACTATATTGAAGGGAAAACAGACTCCAGTGGTGCCTACTCTATTTCATAAAAAAAATTGCTGTCTACTTTTTTCACACGCTTCAATCTTCTAAGCCAGCTAATACTATGTATTAGCTCCAAAAAGACATGTTTTGGATTGGTTTTGTCCATTCAGATTTTCTTGGTGGTGTGTTTTAAGCAATAATGAAAATCCCAAAGCAAATTGGAATATTCTTATAATTTAAGAAATCATCTTACAACTATATGATTATTATATTAGCCATCTCTACAACATTTCTTGAGCATCCTCTCTCTCTTTCCTTCCTGATATAGTATAAAATTTACAATAATTATGGTAAATTTCTTTACTATATAAACTATTATCAACATACTCCACTAAGACTGAATTATAAATCTGGTATTTCTTCTGTAATTAAGAAAGTAAGCTGTTTTAAAAAAAGTGAGCTGTTTCAGAAATACAAAAAAGGGTATTATTTTATCTTTCTAATGCTTACAGAATCCTTTTAAACTCTCTGTTCAAAAGATAAGTACAACAGAGACATAAATGTCATCACTGTAATGAGCATTATTATTTTATTGTAGCAATAAGGATAGATTTATTTGGGGTGGAAGATTTAGCTATAGTATGAAAATTCAGTAATTAAAAAAAATCAGCCATTCTTTATTTTCAAAATTGCATACCTTCATGTATCAGGTGGCAGTCTTACATATAAAAGCACGTCTAATCCTCTTTAAAACATATAATAATTTAAAAAATCATTATTAATTTAAATTTCATTAAATTTCATTAAATTAAATTATATTATGAAAGGACAATCACTCATTTTATAATTGATGCGGAGGCTAAATATCCTGAACCGTAATGGCTGAACAGAATGGTAGCAGTTACTCACATCTGTGTTTCATCAGACTTTATTAAGATAGCATTTACACATAAAAATTTCTTCTTTATGTCAAACCACAAGGATAGATTTTGAGGGTAATTTACTGAACACTTGGAGCCTATTGAGGGATGATGTGTCCATGAAAATTATTATAATTTGAGTCATATATTTTACTCCTAGAAAAGTGGGTGTCAGTAGAGGGTGATATGATATTTTGTACCAAACTACATTTTTACATTATTATATTCTTTGGGGACAAAATAATCCAAGTTTTTATTCCTGATATGACAATTGGTTACTTTCCAGCCATATTTAGAAATATATTAGCTGGTTCCACCAAGTCAAATCTTGACTCTTTCCCTAACAACAATGACATTTCTCCCCATTATCCTACTTTGAGTACATTTCACCAATTTACATTGAAAACTTTCTATTTTTATGGAATTCTCTAAGTTTTTTTTAAATCAACAAATAAAATGATAAAACACTACATGGTGTGGTATAATTCTAAATGTATTTCTAAGAGTGCAGAAAGAAAAGACCATATGGCTTCAGTGAACGTTTGAACTGCTAAGCTGAATCTCAAGCTATTTTCATCTTTATTTATTACCAAGTGTCTCCTGAGGTTTGAACAAATTATTTTAAGAGTTGACACTACAGTAACCTTCAAAGTCAATGCCTGACAACTACTGTTTGTAAAATAAATACTAAGGACAATTGGATGGCTCTGGTGTACTGCAACAATAAGCATAAATTTACAGCCTATGTAGGGAATGATTTGCCTAAGTGACTTATAGAGAATATCATGCCTTAATGAAGAAATAAGAAAGAAGGAGAGAGGGATATTTCATTAACAGAGAAATATGTTGGGAACAGAGAGATAAGAGTAGGGAGGCAGATATTCACATCCACTTAAATTCTCAAAAATACGTTTCAAAGGGTAAACTGATTTTTTAAATATATAAGGCATTTCTTTTTGAAGAAACACAAGGACTGATTTTGAGGTTAATTTACTAAATGCTTTGAGGTCAATGGAAGATAGCTGTAGTTCATTCCACAGAGCCTGGCTTCAATCATTCCCTGTACAATGCTTACCATGGGAACAGTAATAGTAGTAACACTGGCAAGAGATCCCAGAGGATCTTCTCTGCCCATGTAAATTGGAATAGTAACGAGGAAATTGTAAGTTGACCCTGTAAACTGCTCTGTCCTCCTTAGGTTTTAGATCAGCTGCCATATGTACAGAGTATTCAGACTTAACCACTGCTACGCCTGTGGAAAAAAATACAATCCTCAAGGCCTCAAGAAAAAGCCATCTGACAACAGGATTATAAAAAATCAGGATACTTGAATACAAATCACACACACAGCCATCACCTACATGTATACACATATGCCATATAAATACACAAATATAAATTGCATATGAACAAAAATTACTAGCTGCCAGAAATGCATTTCAATTGGTACCTGGGCAAAGGTTTCCTAGGCTGGTTCAGATTAATAACTCTACAAATGTCCTGTGCACAATTTTAATTCCATTATGACAAAACTAGTGCACATATTTTCTCTAAACCCAGACCTCATTTTAGAGGTCCTACACCTCAGCTGAAAATTCATTTTCTACCACATGACATGAACACAGTGAGTCATATTCAAAGTTGAACAGGAAAAACTATTAATATAAACAAATCTAAGCTACAACTATAATTAAAAAGTGTTAACTGGAAGTAAACAGAAAGAAAACCTAAAAGTTTTCAAACAGACTCAGAAAGGGAATATGCTTCAAGCAAAGGTAAGTTATCAAAAATTCTACATTCTCTTCTAAAACACAGTCCTGTAATTGAACTCTGTACCTCAGTTCTATGAGTACTATGAAAATGGATAAAAATGCAGAGTTCTAGAAATACCAAAATAGTTTTCTTTGGAAGGGGCAGTACAGCAGAGCAAAATACTACTTTTATAGAAGTTTGAGTACTGAGTTTTGGCACATATTGCACAATAAATAAGTTTTCCCTATTTTTTAAATTGTTTTATGTATTTGAACACAAATGCAAAATATCTTCCAAAAAAACCATTTTTTTTCTATTTTCAATCGATCCCTCTTAATTTATTTCATAACACTAAAAATTCAGTCAAGTAAGAGTCTCATCTCTTATTATTCACTTCTTTCTCTTGATCTCTTGCCTACAGTGCAGATGAAAATTGTAAGAAGGCCATGTACTATTGTTAGTGGCTCACAGGGGCACTAGATATAACTGCCAAAAATAGGAGAATTAATTACTTGCATCCTGAACTGCCTTCTTGAATTCTATCAGCTGCATCAGAACTTTCCTCCGTTAATTCAGTCTGCAACACTGGCTGCAAATATGTTAAGAATTTATGGGAGAGCCCCATCTCTTACTCACTGAAGATCTCCACTTTTTTTTTTTTTTTTTACTTTTTTGATTGTTGGAATTTTCCTTTGTCTAATTTTTAAATTTTATGAAATAAATTAACACTGGCCAAAAATGGTGTACTTCTCTCTAAATGGAAGTTTAAACAATACTTGATAAGAAGACCATCAAAACAATATAGAAAAGTGCACTTCACTTACATATGTTGTCCATCGTGTAGTCTATGCTGTATGAAAGAAAGAATGTGGTCCTACTTGCTTTCAGATTTCTAAAGTCACGAGACACCACAGCCCCTCTCAGTAAGGGAAGGAATCAATAGAGATAAGCCTACTGCAAAACACAAATATAAAGGCTGGATTTTTTTTATTACCATGATGAAGACTTTTTTTTTACCTATGAAAAGTATTTACTTTAATCATTGTTACTGCTGTTGTTTTTCTAGGCTATAATTTCCTAATGCATATTTCTGAGGAAAGAATGAGGGAAAAGCAGTGCCATGCATCTGGAAAAATGGCTCTTAAATTTCTCAGATTTGTCTAAGTTATAGCTTCACATCTGGTATGAGTCTGAGCCTATCACAGAAGTCACTCCTAGTCAGATGAGGCAGGATTTAAGTTCCAGCGCACACTGTCGCCTTTTGAACAATCTCACTTTTTTTTATCATTCCCTAACGATTTTTTCATGTCTGCCAGTAAGATAATTTCATTGTATCTTTTCATAAGTATATATTTCCCGAAAGTAAATTAAAAGACAAAAATGTCAACTGTTCTACATCTAGCAGGTTCTGTCTTTATACTGCCATGAGTTAAGAGATACCGAATCTCCATGAGCTGCTTTGTAAAGGTCTTAGAGAACTTCATTATGCAGGTTGGACATATTTTTTTCAATTAATGGCAATGTAAGCCACAAAACTATGATAAAATGCAGAAATGCACTCAAACTCATACTCTATCACTTTAATGAATGCAAATTCATAAATGTCTCTCTCTTGAAATTAAACATTTGGAAGCAATCTCTCAGAATTATGTGTGAAAATGACACTTGATCAATTCATTACATAGTTTAGTAAGGTTATCTATTTCAAAGCTCTTACTTAACTGCTTATTTATCCTGAATAGGCTAAGACCTGTGCTCTCCATTAGCATTCAACAGGGAAGCATCAGAAGTGCTGGGTATCTGTAAACAAAAGATTAAAATGCATGGATGCCTTACATGGTAAACTAAATGGATGCAATTATCACAGGATTATAGAGAAAGATGAGTCATTCAAAATCATCACCACTTGCTGATGAAAAGCAAATGAGAGCTGTTTCAGTGGAAAACTGTGATCCGTCCTTCAAAGAGATTTCTAATAAAATCTAGGGTTCAGTTTTAGCCCCTTTGGGATGAGAAACCTGGCAAATTAACCCATTTTCCTCAGAAAAAGTGAGGTGTTCTTTTGCTGATTCTATGTTTTACATGAGTAGATATTATTTAAATATTATATATGGGTTTCTTCAGTCTATAAATATGTTCAACAACTAGTTCTATCAAACTGACCCATACATAATGTAGTTACAAAAAAATATAAAAAATGCTTCTGGAAGAACTTGATAAGAAAAAAAAATATAAAAATCACTTATGGAACAAAGGCAACAGAATATTATCTGCATCATGGAAGAGTTCAAGAAAAAGAAAGAAAAAGAAAAAGAAAAAGAAAAAGAAAAAGAAAAAGAAAAAGAAAAAGAAAAAGAAAAAGAAAAAGAAAAAGAAAAAGAAAAAGAAAAAGAAAAAGAAAAAGAAAAAGAAAAAGAAAAAGAAAAAGAAAAAGAAAAAGAAAAAGAAAAAGAAAAGAAAAAGAAAAAGAAAAAGAAAAAGAAAAAGAAAAAGAAAAAGAAAAAAAAAGAAAAAGAAAAAGAAAAAGAAAAAGAGGAAATGTAGCATAGGTCCTTCCTGCAGTGGGAAAACAATAATGGGGGTATGAGTGTGGGTATGTTTGTTTGTTACTTTTCAGAGCAGCCCCACTGTATTGTCTGGCAATGTATAGATTCTTTACAAGAAGTTTTTTGACACATCTTAGAGTACAGGAAGAATACTCTTGCTAGGTGGACTTTGTAATGGATTGTTACTCCAGAAACCAACAGGCTGCAGAGCAAATATCTACTCAGTTGTAAGAAAAAGGAAACATCAGTAGGAATATGCTGGAGCTTAGGAATTATTGCTGTAGGTTCTCTCTGGATGACTCAGTATGCAAACAAGAATTTCAATTACAATTACTACAGACTTGGAAGAGCCAAGGATGGCATATACATCCATTCAGAATGTTCTGGTTTCATACTATTGGAATTGTTGGCATTGTATTTTTCAATTTAATTAAATTTCCGAAGTTGTAAAAATCATTAGCAATAACATTGTTATCATGCCAAACTCATATTGCCTTCATTTTACCAGCAGTTGTGTTCTCAATGTCTCGTAGTTTTGTTCACAATGCAAAAAATAAAAGAAAATTACAGTGCAGTTCATGTAGCCACTCATCCTGAAGAGGTGAACACATTTGGTAATTCGTTTTGACCCAGCTGCATTTATTCAACTGGGGTGATCTAATCTCAAGCTACTACAAATGGCAACGATCCTGTCCAGTTTTGAAAAGCAGACAGAAAGTGAAACAGGACATAATCAGTTCTGTTATTAAGTCGAGCAACAATCAATATCAGTAATGCATAATCACTAGATCTCTCAAGTAAACAGAAAAAATGAATCACTTCAGGTTCATGCTCTTAAGAATCATGTTTAGTAATATCTAAACATTCATTCAACTATGAAATTCTTCACAATCTCAAGCAACGTAAGATTCCTCTTTTCTGTTCTATTTATCTGATAACATCAGTAAAATCAAGCAGTTCAAGAAATACTGCCTAGTCCTTTCAAATTTGCCTGAGCAATTATTGTTACATGAAAAAGTACTACTTTTCCATGTTTTACAATCCAATAAGAGGAAGCTGGCAACTAAAAAGTATATGCTTTCAAACACTTGTTTGAAATTTTTTAGTTTGACTCTGCACTGTAAAACTTCAAAACCTTTTCACTACAAAAAAGGAAAAACTGTTCAGAATGATAAAATATAAAGGGTACTCTATTGTTACAAACTCTTCTCAAAAGATTCAACTTGATTTTTAATTTTAGCCACAAGAAATTAAATCAGACAGTAATGAAAAGATAAATGCTAAAGAGAGGGATAACATTTCTTTCTTATTCATTTTCATATGCAAAATATCCATGCTTCTGAAATTTAAAGAAAAGAAACAAAAATCAAATGGCTGCTGCTTTGATTTGGATACATTATTTAAGAGCACACCTGCCTGAACAAACTTATTATCTAGAGTTCAACGTACTGCACTTTCAGCCAAGTTCAAGTGCAACAACTCAATCTTCAAGTTATATTCTCCCTGTAGAAATACACATGCAATTCAACCCTCAAACATTCATTAAGTGATAAACAGATAATAAAATAATTGTGGAGAAACTTCTATTATTTTATCCACGCCTCTTTGATTAAGGACTGACAGAATGGACCCAAAGCTTGCTTTAGTTCATTTGGATATAACAGTACAATTAATCCATCCAAATTAAAATTGCTTTGTATTATGACAGAATATTTTTTCCCTTCTATAAGACAATTTTTTATACATACATCACAGACGCAGAGTGGCTTTAAATTTGAGAATGAAGAAGGAAAAAGTTCATGCAAAAGAACAGTATTGTTCTCTGTAAATGAAACCAGTAATAATACATTAGGCAATTCAGCAAAAATATTTTCACCACAAACCCTCTTTTCTTGCTGTTCTTTAAAGCAAAACCAAAAATCAGTAATTAAACCACTGTTTGATTTTTTTGACCTGAAAAAAAAAGTTGAATTTTAATCAACTGAAAAATTATAACAAAAAATGTAAAGAACTAAATATTCCAATGGATTTTCTGGGGTTAATTAGGTGAAAATGCAAGCAGGATTACTGTAAGCATCAAACAACTAAGCCACATGATGATTTTATGAAGTATTCTCAAAGGAAAGGATGTCACTAACAATTTAACTAAACATATTTGCTTTTATGTCATGATTTAATATAATGTAAGACTGTATGAGACACAGCAAATTCATATCTGGATTGCCCCTAGCAATATTTTTAATTTATATACACTATCTTTTACTGAATCTACATAATCAAATACATTATACGGATAAATATATTCTCAATTTACTGAAAAATACTAGTTATAATTATAAAATATATATATTCACATTACATTTTATTACTAGTTATATGCAAAAATTATTTATGTGCATTTTTATGCCTTTTAAAAAATGGATATCAAAATTACATGCAATAAATAAAAGTGAAAGAATATTTATCTATGAGGTTTTTAATAAGGACAGCACAGTAAACAGGTAGCGACACTTTTAAAGGTACCTATGTACAAAATTTTTTTGAGCCTCTGACTTTAAATACAAAAGGTGACATTAATTTTTACAGATAAAACTGCTTAAATATCAGCAGTTATTAAACACACCTGGAAAAAAAACCCAGACAACAATCTTTACCTAAATTGAAAATTATCTGTAGATCAAGAATCAAATTTTGCCTTTATTTTTTTTCTTCCCACATTGTTGTCTTCAACCAACAAATGCATTAACTAATATTTTCATGATTCTTAAAATTTCTTCTTCACAAGAATAAAAGCCTACCTGTTTACCACTCTGTCTGTCATGCTTTATAGCTATTTTAATCAACAACTTTCAGTCTCGACATATCATTTAACCTAATTGAACTGCTAGACATAAATTCATAAATCAGGAATTATTAACAGGGAAGTAGGGAAAAACTTACCTAATTGTCACTTACTATAGTAAAATAAATATTCAGGTGCATATTCTGAACCAACTTAGATGACAGTTGCAGCTTTTGTTTCATAATGGTCATGATGCCAGTAACATTCATAGAGGCCCAAATTCAAGGCCATATTTTTCACCATTGCTTCAAATACTAACTCAAGAAACTCAGGAGAACATTTAATCCTATATATGTTCACCTCACTGAAATATCTTTTCCTACTTAATTGCATCCCATGTCGTTTGCTGGTTTATATGTTCAAATGGACCTTAACAAACATCTACAGCAGTTGATGGAAATACTGTCCATGATCTTTGGGGATGCTGTAATAGACCTGCAGTCTACAGTAAAATTTCCCAAATCTATGCATTGACCTGTGGATTTATCTGATGCACAAAGAATTTTCACAACAGACAGTGTAAACAAATGCACAGAACATGAAATAAAATGACATTAGACAGCACCATCTATGAAATAGATTTACTATATTACTAAAATTTTCACAATTTTCACTAAAAATTTCACAATTTTTACTATGACTGTTATCATAGTGAATATCAACATGAGAAAATCAGAATGTCTGCTATTTACTGCACTGATGATTTTTTTTCCTCAACACTGCTGCTCTCTGAAAAGAGGTAATGAAAAGTTGCTACATATGTAGCATGTTGTTTCTGACTGGTATTAGTACTAGTATTTCATATGAAGACACAAAAAAATTTAAAAGTTGAAAAGTATGACAAAATTGAAATTTCCCATATGCTACTGAGAAGGTTTCCTTATAACCTCCACCCCTTGCTTCACACATGAAGCACTACCTCAGATGCATTTGTATATCTAATCACTACAGTTTTATCGCAAAGCACTCATTTTTTATTTTAGCCTAAGAAAAGTTTCAGGGGTTAATTAACAATCTACAAGAATAAAAGTAATTAAATTCTCTTTTCTGTTTTAAATTTGTTATTTTCAATTTGATTTAGCATTCTTTCCTTTTCTGTATTCAGAAAAAGGGTTAATAGTAAAGTATAATTTATCTTCTCCACATAATTCTCTCTGCTATAGTTCCATCATTTCTCCTTTGTGTTCCTGTTCTCTAATTGAAAACTTTAACTGTTTTAAAATGACTTCTTTTGTATAGCATAATTTAGGTTTTTTTTAGTCCAGACTAAGGAGTACTTGGATTTTTTAATTCTAGTAAAACTGCACATATTTGAACTAAAGTAATCTTTCTGTCATGTGGCAACACAAAAAAAATGGTACTGTGTGTTATGAAGGGTGTTATCTTTAAAAAATACTACGCCTATGAACAACTAGTAAACACTTTGACATCCTGAAACCATAAAACAATACTCTCATTTTTTAAAAATAAAATGCTTCTATTTTTTCCCAAATTTTAAATTCATTTAACATATATCAAATATTTGAACAACACACTGTTTATATTTGTTCTAAGAAGTATCATCTCCATTGCCTTTAAATTATTCCTGAATTAAGAATGATTCATTAAGCAACCCTAAAATGACAGGCAAAATAATACAAATTCACTCACTTTAATACATAAAATAGCTTGACTCCTTCTAAGTAAATTCTTTGATCTGCTCCTAGAGCCTAGACTATCAAATCTAAAGAAAAGTAATTTTAGCATGGATTCTCCTTTATGTTCTCCAAAACACACCTTCAAGAAGGCTTTAGTAAATCACAGAAACTGAAGTTCTGATCTGGAACTCAGAGGTTATTGTCAAAGAAAATCAGCAAACCTGGTCTGTTAACATTCAAAGAATATTCAAAGAATATGCACAGTGTGCATTAGCAAAATGTTAGCAATATCTTAGATCAACTTTTTGGAAATAACACACATTGATATTTAGCCCATGCTATAACACATGGGGGAAAAAAATACTTTCATGCTTCCAGGGAAGAAATCATATGTATTACATAAAAAATAACAGATCTATGTAAACCTCAGTGATTACATATATCTTTACAAATTATTACTTCATTTTGTCTGGAGAATGTAACTCCTTGTATTTGTGATAATCTAAAACTATGATGTACTATCACTGTCACAGAACTTCACTAGGTTTTGTAATGTTCCTGAACTAAAAAGGTGGGCTGAGTTCTCAGAAACTGCTTTACATAAACACTTATCAAGCTGACACATCTTCAAAGATTATATTTAGCCAGTTTTCCTACCTTTAGAAATCTTGACATCCTACTTAAAGGACAGGAGCTGCAAATGCATTGTATTCATTCGCCATTTAATTATTTTTAAATAAAAACACATACCAGCCCGTGCCTCTGAAGGATTACCTATAATTCTTAAACTTCATAATATAATATTCTATATCTGTCCTTACCTTGAAACATGTTTTATTAGAAAACCCAGCCTGCAAGTGTTAGGTGTAATTTAGTCCAGCAGTGTATAACTCTCTACTAGGCCTTGCAAAGTTGCTCATACAATTGACTTGCGTGTTTGCAATAATAAGGGATTCATATGCAATACTGGTTAGAAGATCTTGCCATCTTGGTCCAAATAAAATTTTTATGACAGTCACTCAGTATCTAAGAATAGGACTGTAAATTTGTAATTTGAAACAGTGCTAGTCTATTCTATGCTAATGACATAAAGTAATAAATTAATAATTATTTCTCTTTAACAGAATTAAACACAGTATGAGAGAAATGTACTTGAGAAATTCAAATACTCCCTCTTTTAAAAGTGAAGAAGTTATTGATTCTTTCAGTTTATTCAAGAGTTTGTCACAAGTTGCAGGGAAGAGTTAGGTGCTGCAGAGGACTCCCTAAAGGCACATAATGAAGTGTTAAATCATATTTTGCGATGCAAAACATACGGACTTCTTAAAAAAAGTTCAAAGGTTGTATAACAAATCTGGCCTTCCTATTCAGTTTGTAACAACCTTCACGTTTAACATTTAACATCATAGCAAAGGAAATATCTAGTTTAGAGCACATAACAATTTACTGTTGTTTTTCACCATACATTAAATGTCCCCCATCAGAATGACATGAATTAAAAAAAAATATTACACTGGAGTCACTTCATAATAGGATATCTGCTAATATAGGCACATTGAATGTGATTTTTAAACAGACAATAAGCCATTAAAACTGTCAAGAACAATATTATGTTTCCTTCTGCTTTTAAAATTGTCAGAATAGAACATCCTTTAAATAAAACCAGTAAACAACTTTAACTGTGATAGATTGGGGTCATGTGGAGTATTTTGGAATATTTATTTGTAGGCAGTATTTTTTGCATTTATATGCAACTCTGAGATTGCAAAAGTTTTGTCATCACAAATTAAGACCAGGAAAATTGTTGTTTTATGGTTTGATTTAGCCGGTTTTGGCTGCCCTTTTTTTGGTGTTTTGTTCTTCGGTTTTCCACCCTCTACAAAAAAAAAGAGAGCATAATATTTTTGTTTCCTATTTGTACATCATATAAATATATAAATAATTGTTCATTTAAAGTACTTGATTAATGTCTCATCAAAAATTTACAATGAATAGGAATACATATATTCTATGAACTGCCATGGTTATATCTGTTTCAGAAACTGAAGGAAAGGACTCAGACTTCATCAGTGGCTTCTGATCATCCCCACAATTTATTTCTTAGGGCATTCCTGTTCACAGTTTCAGCCTATGCTACACTCAGATAATTCCCAGATGTGGTTTAGAGACAGAAAATCCTGATAAGACTGTAGGTGTGATAACTGGGATGATGGAGCATTTAATCAAATGGAACTTTCTGGCCCTCTGTGCCAGAAAGCAAGCCCTGAACTCCAGCCCTTGCAATGTATGTACACAGCCTTCAGAAGCCACTGTGCCATTAGCAAGCCTGTGAGGACTTGTACACCAAGTGCTGCAGGATGATGGCAGGACAATCGTGTACCATTGACAGTTGATTACAAAATTTTTCCTCTCCAATTATACCATTACAATTTCCAACTGTACTAATAATAGTACAAATATATCAGTTACTGCTAATGTAACACACAGGCTTTCTTCAGGAAAGATCATGGTTAAAGGAATTCAAACACAAGATACATTTTAAATTTGATAATAAATGCAACTGAGCCACAAGTGTTTTCTTCAGGGACCCAGCTGAATTGCAGCTCCATATCCTGATCATGATAAATATTTGAAGTTGTTTTGGGTTTGGGTTTTTTCATTACCTAGAAGCCTTTCTCTCACCTGTAAATAACACCCTGAGGCCTGGATATGAGCTACGTATAATATATTCAGCTCAATATTAATGAAATACCAATGCTTCTTTGCTTGACAGCACTGAGAGTCAGGAACTCACATCCTCACATGACCACCACTGAGATGTATCCTTCACACAACTATCAGTTAGCTGGAATTCACCCCTCTAGCTCTCCAGTTTAATAAAACTCTTTCAGGGTACAAAGTATTTCAAGTCTTGACTCAGTAAAGTATTTATTTTAGATTTTCTCCAAGAAATTGTGATTCTAGAAGTAGTATTTCAACAATGTAGAGACCAGATCCAAACTGTTTCTGGGCATATGCAGCAAAACTCTTTTCAACAGAAATAGACCATGCATAGGCCTTTATCTTTCTTCTTTTCTGAAGAAGGTCAATTACATCAACTTTTTTATTACCAAGAACCACTCATGAGATTTCATTCTGTATTTAGCCCTGTCACTGAACTCAAAACATACTGCTTCTAGTACTACATGACCAATTTGAATTTAATCTGTTATCTTCCCTCTGATCAAACTGCCAAAACAAACATATGTGAGTTAAAAAGCATCTGAGAGATTCAGCTGCTGTAATACCAATGCCTCAGAGACAAAGGTCCTAGAGGCAGCTTGTGTGTTTCTGCAAAGGCAGTAAATGCATATTCCTGTCCCATATATCGGCAGATCTTTCCATCAAGTTTCAATACTTTCAAACACATTCCTTTCCACATAAACTAATCTGAAATGTAGCTTTTCAGATTTTCTTTTTATTTCTGTTCCTTGTATGCACTGCTCTTCCCCAGTAAAAAAACTTGGAAGTGATTTTCATGTCACTGCCATGGGATAACCTGTGTAGCTATTCCAACAGTGCTGGTTGAATCTTATCCAGACTAGAGATGAAAATAGCCTCAAGGCAAAAATCAATACCTCTCTTTTAAAATCCTCCTCAAAATTCTCTTGCTTTATAATGTAAACAGCAAACTGAAATGTGCTCCTGCCTACGTAACTGAAGAACAATAGCTGCTGAATCTAACTTCTTACGAAATTTACTCATTTTTTACTTCATTTTCTTATGCCTCATAGAAATTTTGTTCCTATTTAACTGTTTAAATTGTTTAAATACTCCGTCTGAACTGTGAATTGTTCAAAGTATTTGGTGTTGGCTATGTAAACACATGACATGACCCTGCTCAGTGATGCTCTGAAAGCTGTCCTGTGTTACAGGAAAGCCCAATTAAGCTTCCCCTACCACCCGGAAATCTTCACTGCTTTCACCTGTAGAGTCATTTAGATTTGTACATAGAGGCACAACACCATCATTCTTACTGGTGTTGACATCTGCTTTTGTTTGAGTGCAAATGACTCTATAGCATAGAAGACAGGATGATGAGAAAGGTCTTAAACATTAAAAATGCCCATCAACCTTTAGGCTGAAGTCAGAACAGAGCTTCTAGAAGCAGCTGAGCAGAAAGTTATGAGGAGCCTCTGGTATGTGTCTACCTGGTAACTTTATCCAATTACAGTTACATTTGAAGCAAGGTGAAAATTCCTTTCATTGCCATAAATGAAGGGCACAGTGACCAGATTTTGACAAGATTAAGTACTGTCTCTCCTCTAACATGTCTGTTTAGAAGAAGAGGAGAGTAAGAGAGAGAAAGTAAGAGAGAGAAGTATGTGGAGGATAAATATGACAAATTTGAAGCCTCTTTTAGGTATTTTTGTAACTTGACATTAAATTTGCCATGCTCTGTGAGCACAGCAAAGCAGTGCAATGCAAAAAATTCTGCAGCCTGCTTCCATTTTTTTCTGGACAGGGTTTATTGGTTACATTGTGTCAGCCACAAAACCAGAGAATTTTCTAAGCAGTGGAATTCCTTCCAAAGGAACTTCCCTGAACCCCCATTATACTATAAGCCTTTTGATTTTCACTCCAAAATACCTACCAAGAAACTTTCTCCAGAGTATGAACTAATTTCTGTACTAGCTGTTAGCTGCAAACTGATATTGCTGGTGACAGTTCTCTAGCAGAGAAGATTATAACTTTACGTCTACAAATGAAATAAATTAAAAGCAAGTAGGCAACCTGTTCTATGTAAAGCTAAAGCCATTTCTCCTAAGAAAGGACAAGAATATCTAGGAGAATGGAAAGAAATTGCATAACCTTGTTTTGCTAATCTACCACCTCACTATTCATCCCATAAAAAGTTTTCCATGCAGAATTCCTGCCCCACGCAGTTGAGGAAAGAAGAAAACAAAATGGAAAGAGGCAGTAGAATTGGGTGGTTTGCTGTCTTTAGTCTTCTGAAATTATATGAATTAACCCATCAAGCTGAAGTAACATTGTCTTCATGTTTCTTTCTCACAGCCAGTGTGAGAAGACTGTTGTAAAGTCTTTAGGAAAAGCCTAAACAGCAAGTGAAGGTGCCACGGGTCTAATGGCCACACAAAACAAAAGAGTATAATGAGAGTGATGTGCCAGAACAATCCTATTTAATAAAAATTACTTATGCTTAAACTCGTCTCTGATGTGCTGTAAGAATTATTAATGACAAACTTTTTGATATTTTAAACACTTATTTTCTTATAAAATAATCTATATCCCTTAGCTGATATGGGATTTTTAACCATAGTGCTCAACATTTTTAATATTGTTGAATAATTTTCCTGTAAGGATACCTTTGTTGCCTAAGACAAAATTTTTGATAATACTGTAATAAACTACAAAAAGCAAGCAAAAAAACAAAACAAAACAAAAAAAAAAAAAAAAACAAAAAAAAAAACAAAAAGGCACCCACTATTCTTAAGTTGGAAATGCATGACTGGATTTACACAAAAGCAATTTCACCATCATGTGAATTAACACTGAGTGACTTCCATACATGAAACAGAAATCCTTGAAGGACACAGTACAGATTTCATTTCAGTATCAAAACCAGTTATAATACTCATTTTTTCAGACTGATTTCTGATGAAGCCCTTTCAGTGCTTAAATGACTAATACTCTCTAATGAGTTAGAGGCAGAAGTCTTGCATAAGAAAGGTAAACTGGAAACAGCTAAATCAGAAAGATACAGAAATAAATAATTCCCATATGTCTGTCTACAGGAACTTAGATGGAATAATCTTATTTTTCTGTAGATAGTGTACAACACTTAAAGTCAAGAAATATTCACTTTTTGTTTCCTTACTTCTTTTAAAAATATGTTTCTTCTTTGAAGTATAATGTGTAACCAGGACCCAAGTCTAGTAATTTTTTCCTCCAAGAAAGAAATGCTCTATCTTTCAAAGAGATAAAGTTCTGTCAAGTTTATTTTGGTTTGGCGTCTTTGTTTTCTCTTTGTCTTCCCTTCAATTTAGCTCTATTTAAAAATCTACTTCAATCTGAAGATTGAGAGGAAAGAGATTTAGAAAATTTAGTTTAGCTAAATTTGCAAAAGCTAAATTACTTCTGATTCTGAAGTCATAAACCTATACTTATTAAAAAACAGAAAAATAAAGGGGAAAAAAAACCACCTTAGATTCTAACAGGCAAGTTCCACTACTCCAAACAGTTGAAAAACTGAGTATTCAATTACAAATATCTAATAGTACTTGAGAATTGCATCTGCAATTTTTAACATTATATAACAGCACGAGGTCTATTTTAGAGAATAAAGAGTGAAATTCATAAAATATTCTTTTTATCCAAGTTTTCCTATTTTTCAAGTAATCCTGAAATCAAATAATCCAACCGAGACCTCTGAAATACTATCCTACATTAACTGCTATTTCATTCCCCTGAACATCTGTTCCTAGATTTTTCTACAAGGTTAATAACCACTGTATCATCTTGGCTTTCCTTCCAATGGTTTACCTCTCCCTCTTAATTAAGACTAAATAAAGAAATTTATTGCATATGGGTTCACATATTTAGCAAAAATATAGTGATCTTTTTTATATGTTTGGCTTATTTAGCATAAAAAGTGCTTTTCAATCCTTCAGCCATTTTTGCTCAATATTGTTTTATTTTCCTCCAGAAGAAGGAACAAAAACCATGACTGCTAACATTGAATTTTCCCTTCCTTTACTATAACTCCTATTTTTTTATGAGGAGACTGGTCACCGTTAGTCACCTGTTCCAAAGAGGATACACACATGAAATTATTTCAATAAATAAATGTCTCCTACATCAGTTTTCTGTTTTGATTTTTGGGGAAAAAAACCAAACAAACCTAAAGAACAAACCAAACCAAACAAACAAAATGCCACCCAACAGTTCAGCTACTGGTTGAATTAAATTTTTAATATATCTGTAAAATTAAGACACTGGCACTCTGTAAATACAGACATAGGTGCTAATGGAAAAGGAATCAGTCAGTCAGCTAACTTGCACATTTTCAAATTACCACTCACACTCAATTATTAACAAAAACTTTTGAAAACATTGTGGTACCTTAGATTCTTGACTCTATTTCCATTCTAGCAGACCCTTTTGTTCTGTTCTTTAGGTAGAGAGACTACATATCTCATGAGGTTTTGCATATCTCATGAGAAAACTACCACTATGCATTATGGTGAGAATTACAGTTCCCTTCTCCCCACAAATATTATACATGTTAGAGCAAAACACATGAAATAAACCAAACCAAAACTGAAGCAAATAAATTTTCTGTCTCCTAACTCCAAAAACATAAGAGGCACTGACCTTTCTTAAAAGGATCTTTTTACCTTTAAAAACATTCAGCTTCTTGTATAGATGAACCCTTCTCTTTAGGCACATTTAATGTTCCACTCTATCATCTGCTAAATAAATATAAAAAGTGCCAAGTCTAAACTTGTGTTTTCTTGTCTTGCCACATATAGAGGAAGAAACTTATGACAAAACAGAATTAAATGATCCTATTTAAAAAAAAAAAACTGAATGTGCAGCAATTTTTTTGGAGACTCAACTTATTTTCAAGCAAGCTACTTTATAAAAGCAATCCAATATTCTTCCCATGTACTATATATGCTGGTAATTAGCAAGGGCTGTTTAAAATAAAGGTGAACCCCTACACTGTAAGGGCCCTTTCAAAAGTAAAAAAAAAAAAATTGTTCCTCAGATGGTTTTTTACTAATGGAAGTTAATACAGTACAAAGAAATTAACAAATCACTGCCCATGGTAGATATGAAACATTATTTTGTGTCATGCCATAGAACTCTAGACAAAATAGTCTTCAGATATTGACTCACTTATGGAAATTGTCTATCCAATACATTTGAAAACACAGAATTAGATAGATGACATCTACTTTGCTTTCAGTTAAACCAAATTAGTTAAGACAATTACAAGTCTTTTATGAGAACTATCACCGTTTTTACTGCAGAGATACTTTCAAAAACAATTTTCAGAGTATGTATCTTTATAACATTTGAACTTGGTCATAGAGTGTGCAAAAATAGTCATGGGAAAGCGGGCATGTAAACTCAGTTATGAGTGTGTAGGATAGGATTATGTGTGTCTGAAAAGAAATGACAATACAGTGTACCATAATATCTTCCAGCATCTCCAAGTTTGTTCTAAAGACGAAGGGAATGCAAATGTAATTATTAAACTGTCACAGGCAGTTAGAAGCAATGATTTAGATAAAAAATGAGTGGCATTCAGACAGATGTCTAGCAATGAACTCTGTGAAACACAATGAATCAAATAGAACTATTCTAGTCAGTCAAAAATCAAAATAGAAGGCCACTACATACTCATAATTTCATCAGCTATTCACCAATGAAAACTTAGAAGATTTTACTAGTAAAGATCATTTATCCAGCTGAATCCTCTCCAAGGTGGTTCACTCCTTTTTGGTGAACACATTTGAGATCTTAAGAGTCAAGGTACTGTTGAGATTCAAAAATATATTTAGGATCCTGACAGGTTTGGGCAGTGAAACACTCAGTGAAATATGTAAATGAGTAACTGAAATAAAGAAGAAATCAGAGAATGAAATGTAGTTCAACATGGCTTTTCAAACAACCTTCCATGAATAGCCTCAGATTCTATGAAAGACTGCATAGCAATGTTCCATCTATATGGAGAGGAAATATATATTTTAAAGTATGTAACATCTGTATGTAGGAAGTCACAAAAGTAAAGTCAGAATGGGTACTTCAGTGAAAATGAAGAGATTGAGTTGCTGGTAGCAAGAGACACAAAATTCCTTAAGGATGAACAGAGTTACCATTCAGCATAGCCATTAAAAATACCTAGCTTCTTGGATAACTAGTAATGAATTGTAGAGCCTTGCAATGTCTTCTGGAATAATGAGAAAAAAAATAAGAGAAAGGATGGAGTTTGTAGGCCATCTTCAATTCTAGATAGCATTATTAAGATACTTCTATACTCTTCATTAACAAAAAATAAAATCTGATTAGGATCAGGAGGAACAAGAATTAACATTAAACATACTGGTGAAGCAGCTGGACAAAAAATGCATATTACAAGGTGCTTTCCTTGAGGCAGAAGTCACTCAACCTTCTGCTTTCCTAAAATACCTACACCATGAGAGGCAGAAAAAAAAAGTCAATCTCTGGACATAGGAATCCAGAATTGACTCTCTTCAAATGAGTATATTTTTCTTCTTCAGTATGCATATGGAGATTTAGTCAATGGGGAGTACTATATTTTTTGTTGGACTGCCAAAGCAGTTTGTTATGATTTTTTCAGCCAACTAGTAAAATCATTTCAGCTATTTTGCTGGCAGCAGTTTCATAGTTTTGATGCACGGCAAGAAGTATCTGGGATTTCAGATTGATCTACCACCAATATACCAAGGATTTAGAGAACCAGGGATTTTTACCCCTAAAATGTAAGAAGGGGTAAAGAATATGTTAAGAAGCTTAAAAAATAAGTTTTCTCTTACTGTGATCTCTAACAGTATTATAATAGAGGTTATTATACAGATATTGTGCTTTTATGCAGACTTGTAGAGCTCCTGGAAGTCTTGTCTCTTCCTGAACAGCTGAAGGAGACTGGAAGTAGTCAGAATTGTTTCAAGCAAACCTTGAGGTGTTAGGATGAGGAGTCCATACTGGGCTTCTTAGTTATAAACTAAAAATTTCATAAACGAACATTAAATTTCTTCTAGAGGAGTCAGAGAGGTCAAAGCATTCTTCCAAGTGTCAAAATGCAAAGTGAGATATTGTTGCTTAACTCATTCTATACATGTCCTTCTTTAAGCTATATATCCTCATCCAAAACCTTTGGATTTTATACCACCGATTGTGATCTAAATCATAACTTCTCAAAATAATTACACAATGTAGATGATGACTATGAGAAGGAATTATATGATTCCAGGGTTTTTTTTATTTTTTATATAGAAAAGAGACAGATCATCAGATCTGTGTGCTAGCCACAGAAAATTAGTTAATTACTCAAATACTGTTACTAATTATAAATTTCCACTAACATGGATGGCATACTGCACAGTAAACTACTTAACCAATTTAAAGCTTACTTAGAACTATCTCAGCATATTTGAAATAACATGGACAAGTCTTGCTCACAAATTTTCTTGTGACTGCTGGCCAGACAAGATGGCTGTACAATTTCATTGTTATAACATTTAGCAGGATAGACTAAGTAAAAAAAAAGTTCTTACTAATTTGTTTATGAATGCAAAAAATTAAGATATAACTGCTGTGTCTTCTTTATATTACCTCATTTATTGAAACTCCATTTGAGTGTTAGAATTCTAAAAAATTAATATTTCTCAGTTCCATGTAAAGGAGAAGAAATTTAGTTCATCAAGTAAGCCTTCTAGAACATTCTCACAAAGGAGTTCTTGGAACGGCTACAAAAATACATCAATTATTATAAAAAGCGAAAAAGTCATCAAAGAGAGAAAAAAATTCTTGTTGTGCAATCTGCCAGGTACGCTTGACAAAAAAACTCAGTGTTCCAGAGGCTGGGACAGGGGTTTTTTCGGTTTTTTTTCTGTTTTGTTTTGGGTTTTTGTTTGGGTTTTTTGTTTTGTTTGTTTGTTTTGGGGGTTTTGTTGTTTGTTTGGGGTTTGTTTTGTTTGGGTTTTTTGTTTGTTTTTTTTTTTCTTTTGTTTTGGTTTGGTTTTTTTGTTTTTTTTTTTTTCCCCACAGTTAGGATGATCTCTAGCATTAGCAAGGATTTGCTTTTCAACCAGAAAAAAATTATATGAAAAGAAGCAGAAGAAACAGACTATAAGGAATCTTTTGGAAGCAATTAGCTAAGGGTCATAAAGTGTAACTTGATTTTGAAGAAATAAAATTTTTTGATTTTGAAATATTTGTTATAGAACAATTTTGGTAAGTGTGTGATTTTTGACATGCTTTTAGCCTTGTCTGCTTGCACAGAATTTTATAGCAGAGTGACAACTGCATACACTAGCATTACAATTGAGGAAAAATTAATATTTTGCATTACAGTTGAGCCAAAACTATCTTAAAACTCTAAGATTATAAGAGAAGCAGATTTCAGTGCTGACTTCTGGATTGCCCTATAGGATGATGAACCTATTCCTGAAAACGCTCATAGCATATGCTGTAGATCCCTAGGGAGATTCAGGAGATAAAATTCTCATAGAAAGAATGTTTGTTAAAAATAAAGTGCAAATATGCTAACTTTCAACTTGTTAATTATCAAGATAGTAATTTAGGAACCAGAGCTCCATAATAACTGGAAAAGTAGTTTCCTTTCATTCTCTCATTCATTCCTTTCATTCAAGGTAGTTTTCAAGAACTAGTTTCAAAATTATTCAGACAAGGTTAAGGACAGAAATCAGCTGATTAAAAATATAAAATAAAAATGAAGACTGATGAGATATAAAAGGATAATGCTCGCACACCAGAGAGACTTAATGCCCAGGCATCTGTTACAGTCTGAAGCAGTAGGCTATTCCTAAGCTTCTTCATGGAGAAAAGATTAAGATAAATGTGTGGAGACTTTTTAAAACTTGTCTTATTTAATTATGTTTTATTCCAGCTGGTAAAAGAAAAGTATAATTTGCTTATGAGGCAACATCATTGTACTCTAATCAATGCTTACGAGGAAATGGGAAAACAGGTGATAACAAATGCTTTGGCAGCTGGAAGCAGCAAAAGCGCTTGACTTAGAAGATGTAGAAGACCATAATTCCAAAGGGAGGATAGGGCAGGAAGTCTAAGCATAAAAAATGTGTTACAAGTAAAGGCAAATAAGCCCTTTAGTATGACAAGCCATGATTCAAAATTAGCAATTATGGCAATGAATGCAGTTTAATGTCTATTTTCGCAATATTCACTGATACTTCAGAGAGCTCAGTGTAAGAAGAACAAGAGCTCAGTGATGGACAATTTTATCCAGGGTAGGTTATGGGCTTCACATCTGATCTGTAAAAGTGAAGCACCTTACTAAGGCAGTTGTATCTCTTCCACTTTTGAAGATAGGTCGCTTAAGAGTAAACTTCTTATGATGGCATGTCCACACCAAAAAGAAAGACCTGACTACACAGAGAAATCTATCAGTGTTCAGGGAATAATCTGAAATCCAGTAAATTAGGCATAAAATTATTAGATAAAAATATTTAAGGAATTTAGTCTCCAATTTATGTTTTCAGAAATGATACAAAAAGACATGTATGTTTAAAATTATGCATGAGACTAAAAAAGAAAAATATAATCATAAGAAAACCCAGCTGAAGATTAATTTTGAAAGTAATTTAAAGAAAGACCTATGAAAATATAACACATTAAGCATTTTTCAAAGCATAAAACTGTTTTTCTTCATATTGCCTACATAGAAAGGGAAGGATCATCCAGTAACCAACATATTAGATTTTGCAGACCAAAAATAGGAAGCATCTTTTTCTTGTATGCAGACTGATGGAAAAGAAGGGACAAACTGTGTCTATGAAGTTGATATACAACACTGTAAGAAAACAGCATGTTGCTCAGAAATGGAACAATGGTTTGCAGCAACAGACAGAAATAAAGAAAAAATCCACTAATTGAAATTTTGATTATACAGATCAGAAAATGTTGTGTAATTGACAGAAGTCCAAAAAACAGTTGGTGTGCTTTACTGAGGGCCTAGTTTTACTTCTAAATCATATCTAAACTGTGAATTTAACTGGTATTCTAAATCAAAGAAACTAGTAAAGGCAGGGGCATAGACGTATGGTTTTGGAATGCAGCAGGATTTCAGATGACACAAGACACTGCTAGCAAACACAAAAAGACTATGCTATCTAGCACCAGAAAGATCTATTACTGTTGCCACAAGAGGAGAAAGTACTATATGAATTTCTCAGTTCACAGAAAATGAATAGGCTTAGTGTTAAGCAGACTGAGTTTATCTATCAGTCTTCAGTCTGTACAACATAGCAAGGAACTTCCAGAGACTAACCACCCTAACTACTGAGATTCAACAATAGCAACAAACAAGATAAAGAGATTCTTGTATCTATGGAGAAAGCACAGTCAAAGGGTGACAATTAAAGAAAACCCTGTGTACAACACATATAGGTTCATCCTACCCACAAGGCAAAAGCTGTCTGTTCAAAAGTAGAATCGTATTTTGGGAGGATACTACAAGACAAAAATAAAAATAGAAAAGCCCTCCAGCTAACACATAAATGTTTCCTAGCCTTTTGTCTCATGGGTGTGCAAAGATTACAGCTCTCTACATATTGTTCTCAAATTGGAAGGAAAATCCAGTGCTCTTGCCAATTAAGGAAAGGACTGATATAGATTTATATTTCTCTTTCTATGGAAGTATTTTCAGCAATACATTCTTAAAGATTCTTGAGTCTTTTACTAATTTCTTCATCTTTCCTTAAAAATCACCATACCACTAATTAAAGAGTGAGATCCAAGTGGTACAATAGAATGGTGCTTTCCATTTTCAATGTACCAAGCTCTTACATGGCAACATTGTTTGGAAGACATGGTGAAACAATAGCATCACAAAACATTTGACACAAAAATGGGAGGTTTCAGTTTTAAAATTAATATTCTATACTGAACACTCTGATGAGCTGTAATTACAAAACATTATATCATAAAAGACATATTAAGCACTACTCCAAACAAAGGCACACCTTATTATGAAACACAGAGTAATTAATATGAAACTGGTAGTTAAATTTCTATTATGGAAGGATTGTTATGGAATAGAAATCTTCTTAATAAGAAACTCTGGATAGAACCTATTAAACTAGTGGCATGTAGTCCAGGATTTTCACAACACCAAGACTGAAAAATACATCATCAGCTGTGCAATACCTAACCTATAATGTGTACTGAAAACACACACCACTATGTAGCAAAGTCCTCTTCACTACCACACTTTAAAGTACCTCTCTTTACATGACAGATAAAATTTTTTAACTGTATTTGCAAACAGGTCTTTAAATTTGAATAATGTTCTTCTTTCTTTTTGCTTAGAATTCAGCAGGAAATTCAACTTTTAATTTAGACCTGCTTCCTTTTATGAGCAATAGTGTTAAAAAATGTTATCGCATATTATTAAGTCATGCTGCATTATGAATAAAATCTGTAGATTGTCTTGCATAATCCCACATCTTTTATTTCTAATCATGTTATCAATATTTGATTGTACCAGCTAAGAAATATTGAAAAACTCTAGATATGAAAGCTGGTATAAATTTATGTGCAAAAAAGATATACAATTCTACAAAAACAAAACTTCTTTGCTCTCTATAAAACATATTCATATTGCTTCACAATGAAGATAATGTTTCCAATTCCATAAGGAATTTATGGTGCTCATCGAAAAAAACAGACAAGTGAAAAAAATCAGCATTTTTAGTCTATTATCAGGTGTTTCTATATAAAAATAAATATTCCTTCCTGTTCTGCTAGTGAGCTCAAGTGACCAAATAGCTTAATTAAAAAAAAAAAATAAATAAAGGCTTCAAGAAAATCTGTCTTTCCTAAAAAACATGCCAAGGCACATTTTCAAAGCATATGTAGGAACTCAGCCATACAAATCCTACTAACATTAGTAGGAGCTACCTGTCAAAAGCACTGTGCATCATGCTGAATATGTCCCTCAGTGATAACAGTAGGGTTAAAATTTTCGGACATATGCATAAATATTTTATGTGAGGCATTTCACAAGATAACAGTTGTGATTTATGCTCAGCTCTGCTTTCAGAGGTTTCTGTATGGCAGGAAGACCTCAGAAACAATTTTGCTCTCTGGTTACACAGTCCACTGAAATATGGAGGTCTTTCAAGAAACTTTCAAAATAAGGCTAGCTCTTTAAATCAGAGTTTTCAAAAAGGTACACACTCTTTCATCACAGAATATGTTTCAGTGTTCTCTATATTACTTCAATGTACTTCATCTACAGGTGCTAAATTACTTTTAAACTGATTTCCAAAAATATTGCTTCTCCCTAATATAGGAATGATACAACTTCTCCAAAATGAAACAAGGAGTATCAAAGACAGAGAATCCTGATACTAAATGCAGCACAATAGAAAAAGAAATATATGAAGATTCTACTGTGAACCACAGCATGAAATCACAGGAATCTCAGGACTGAAGTGAGATTTCATTATCAACTCAAACAAAAGGACCGCATCTTATTAAAAGATGAAAGCCAATATAGTTCATATATATTTGATTTAAAAAAAACTTGCTAGTGACTACAAGGGGAAAAGAGATTACATACACTGTTCTGAGGTTTTTTCCTGTTGTCATGACAAAAGCCAAAGTTACACGAAGTCTCTATTTATGTGAGCATCTGAACTCAGCCCTAGTGAGTTAAGGAAACGATAAATATCCTGGGATTTTTTGACAAAAGATGTTTTTCTTCTCATTTGGGTTGAAAAAAAAAACAGATTAAAAATTGAACCCTATATATCAAATCAATTTATAATTTACCAATTGATGTATTGAGTTCCTTAATTCCAAAAGCTCAACTAAGCTTCCAAAAACATTCTGCTCAGAGACTTTAAATTCTGTGAAGTATTTCAGGGATTTCAAGTAGCACAAAATTAAAAAATAAATACTGTTACCCTACTTCGAAGATACTAATCTACACAAACTTTTGCAACTGGTAGAGGCCCAGTTGGACGTCTAGAATTAGCATGGGCACCTAAGTACTCAAATTGAGATAAAGCACCACAGCAAACAAACAAATCAGAGTAACACAATAAAACATGCAAACCCTGGGTTTCCAAATGCAGACCTATTGGAAAAAGCTGTATTAAAACTTTCTAGTGTCTGTGTACTTGTAAATAAAAGTAGAAATCTAGCTAGCATACTCAAGACTTAACGAAAAATTCCAGTAACAAACTGGAAACTTAATATGGCAGTGCAGAATACTAATAGTGAGAACCCTCATCATTATTTTTCTGTAAATCATGAAGTTTAAATATAAGAGTATGAAAGTAAGAAAAGTTTTGTGACTTTTGACAATTATTAGTAAGAAAAAAATGGTAACAATTGCCAAAAAAATCACAAAAGTTGACATGTTACCTGGCTATGACAAAGAGCACACAACTGACACCCAAGTAAGCCAGCAGAATATACATCCAGATATCAGGGGAGAGAGGATTCAGGAAGGAGAAGACGCCCGGGTTTGTACCATTGGGCTTGCGGTACAAAATACTTATTCCAAGAGTCATAAAGGGCTTGGAAAAGTCGATGACCTTCTCACGAACATAGGTAATTGCCAATGGTGCAACTGCAAGATCAGCTTTCTGTTAACAGAAATACAAAAAGAGAAAAAGGCCATAAGTCAGAAGAAACAGGGTGAAGCAGACAATCAGATCATGCAAAACACAAACTTTGTATGGAGGATGTTTGTCCTTGTACTAGGTTGCCTGAAATTTAAATCTCTCTTCTCCCTATAAGTAACAGATTTAGTCTACTTCCTCTTTGCTAAACTGACATAGCATTTAGAAAAAATTAAAAGCACTAGTACAGGGATATAAGTGAAGAAAAATATTGCATCTCGCAGAAAACATGAACACCCATTATCATATACTTTAAAACTTTATTAATTGTGCTTTTCAACATATGTCTCCTCTTTGTCAGTCCTTCATTGTGTTCTGTAGAAGCAAATTTATTTGGGAAGCAGATGTGAATATGCTAGTAGAAGTGAAGGGAAGGGGCCAGGAGGTAGTTTTTCATATTTTAGGACAAAAATGATACAGAATGAAGGCCAGTTCAAAATTGAAAGTGTTACACCTACAAGGTTGCTGAGGATGTTCTAAAAAAGTAGAACTGTCCTTAGTCATTTGTGGGAATCACTACAAAATATACAGATAGTTATTAATCAATTGGACTATTTAAAATGAAATCATCAATTGAATGCATTTTGTCAATTAACATTTAGTTTTAGTTATTACAGGAATAATTAATAGGAGATTAGTAAATGGCCTATGCTATTCTTTTAATCAAAGCTTAATGAAAATTAGAGTGACAAAAAAAATCTACAGAATCTACTTTTTAATCTCTGTCAGCAGCTCTTGAAACACTCCTGTGTATGTATGTATGTGTATGTGTGTGTGCATGCAGACATAAGAAAGAGGAAAGTTCAGAGTGAGAAAGTTTACAGTACAAGACCTGGAAAGCTGTAAACTAATTCCTTATAAACCATACGTAAATATAGGTATGTAATGACAGAAATGGTATAGCTACCATGGAATACTGTTATCCAAATAATATATCCAAGTGACATAGCTGCAAATGATACCATTTTCAGAATGCATGTTTTAAGATGCAGAGATATGATTCCAAGTAAAATAAATTCATTAATTCATGTACTTTTTGCTCATTTGGTATTGTGTACAATGTGTAACACTCAAAATTCCACGCAATGTAGCATTTCAGTGTTCACTTCAATTTTTGTTTTCTCACCTTACACAAAGTTCTTCTATGGTCTGTTGTTGTTATGAGCATTTATATAATTAGATCTACTGTAGTCAGTTACAATGTGAAACCCTATTGGCACTTTTCATTTTATTTGGTAAAGGTTTACTGGTCAAAAAAATTTCATGCACTTAATTTCCATTGATATTAAGAATTTATAGATATTAATCAAAACAGCAAGGCTTAATTCCACAGTGGATGACTTTTTATGGATTGCGTATTATTGATGATATTCCAGCTGTAGAAAGAAAATGGTAAAATAAGAAACTAAAACTAATTTGAATTAAAAGTTATAGGTCAGCACACGCAGAAGTTTGCAAAACATAACAACCCAAGTTATTAGTTTGTGAGGCAAGTAGCAGACCTTAACCTGAGAGTCTGAAAGCAACTGACTAGAAATTGCCAGAAGAGGCAGCTTCCCAAAGACAGATATATTAGATCTTTTGGAAGGCTATTGGAAAATGTGAATTTTGGTCATATTGTATTAGCAGAATCTTAATGAATAACAAATAATTTATTTTAATAAATACCATAGAAAATCCAATCCTTGGTTATTAGATTGAAACAAAACCATATACAAATTAATATAGGTTGTAACTATCTCTAGTGAAGCCAAGTTGCAGATGAAATTACAAAAATAACTGATTAAGAAATAATATGTCTTATGTGACAGAATAGAACAGATATGCAAACCTGAGAGGACAGATATAAAATTTATGTACATAACTTGACATGTCAAGATTCTCTTCAGAGCTGAGTAACTCTGTTTCAATATTCTTGAACTAGAATATCACTGTAAGAAAAATTAAGCATCTAACAAAAAAAAAAAAAAAAAAAGCCCAGGAAAAAAAAGCCACAAACAAACAAAAAAATCCAGACTCCTTAATAACTGAGGAAATTACCAGCTTAAAAATGTAATTCTACCAAATCCAACTTTGGTTAATATCTTATATCTCCAAAATACTCAATTCCTCTGGCAATTCTTTCATTCTGTAAAGAGCAGCATTTGTAAGTATAAGAAAGCAGGGGCCAAGTTTCCAGAAGTGCAGTACCAATTTCTCCTATGCTGAGCTATAATGAAGATATACAAGGTAGAGAATCCTCTTTAGATTACTTCTGAGGATGAATAGGGGAGGAATAGTACAAAATTAGTATTTTATCAGACATTTAACAACATTAACAAATTAGTATATCCTAAAATGGCTTTTTCATAAGTTCCATTACAAAGAATATTTGTCTCACTTGACAGTGATCGATGAGTCTATTTTTTGTAATAAATATACACGTTTCTATTCTTTAAATGAATAAAAAGATATGTCTATCTGAAAACACAATCCATAATCTTTCTTGAGATTAAAGAATTTTTATGACAGTGTCCAAGGATTGGCGAGGTAGGTAAACTAGTTGGTACAAAATAAAATTCCACACCAACTAAAGGTTGCAGTAGTGATTAGAAACAGTCTGACAAGGACATTCCAACACAAGGCAGGATCCTGAGAAAAATGGAGGAGTTGTGCAGCCTACTGTATTATGTGCTGGAAGACTGCACTGCAGATAAGGTGTGGATGTACATCCTCTCACTTCCTGCCCCACACCATCCCTCAGGAACTCAGGAGCTCCTGACAAACCTGGACCAAACCAGCTGAACACTGAAGCACGCCCTTGATCATAACAATACGGCAGTAAAGCATCCCTTGAAAGGATCAGAAGCTCATTCATGATACAGCTAGGAACAACCCTGACCATAACACCTACCTGACCAAGGTGGGGACAAAGGATAAGCATTTACACATGTATAAAGCTTCCCTGTCTTGCTACCATGTGCAGTTGTAGGATGCTCATTCACCAACAACTCAAGGGATCCTTGATTTATTTCTGATACAGAAGTGACTAAGGCAGGCTTAAGTCATCCTCCTTTGCTTCTTCACTTATATTTTATGTCCAAGCAGCTTGTCCACTGACTATTTTACATAAAGCAGGATTCAAATTTAAAAAGGGAGGAGAATTTTTCTTTTGTACAGGGCTGAAATTTGGTACACAACCTCTAAGAAGAGAGATTTTAAAAGTATACTGAACTCAATCTGTGCTTGCAACTATAAATAACTTCAGCAAGAAATATGCACATTAATGTTGAGTAGTGTATGGCCATAGCATGCACAGAAAGTTGGTATTTGCAGAATTTAGTGTTTTTTCTCTGAAAATTAACTATAAAATCTGGAGAAACAATCACAGTAATTTTGGGGGAAACAAAATCTTGAAAAGATTTTGTAGATTATACTAATAACACCAGGGAGAGGAAAAATAAACATGGATTGAATTTTCTTTTGTTAATAATTTCCTGAAAAGCTTTTGTCTCACCTATTTTGTTCAAAAGAATGAAGAATTTAAATACAATCTAGACATAGAAACAATAAAATGGTTAATAGATATTTTTAATTAGACTCTAAAATTATGCAGTATTCCACCATAATAATTGAGGTTTTTGGCCAATGTAAATGGAGTCTTCTCGTAAGAATTTTGCTCCTAACACTTTGCATTGATTTAGCAACCATTAATGTTTATACTAAAAATGCAAGGGGAATCCTACACTATCAATTCTCAGTCATTTAATCAGTCAATAAGTACAATCATATTGTAATTGTAAACATACACAAAACTACACATACACTGAAAAGGCATTAAGTAATTTTATTTCTCCACAGGCAGCAATGCACTTATTGCCTGTAATTATTCTTGAAAATAAAGGAACTTGCCTTTCTTTCAAATAAAAACTTCATAAAGCTTTTGCTTAATCCACTATGTTTCCTCAGCTAAGACCCTAAGTCAATATGTAAACCTCTTCAGCCACCCCAAATTTTTTCAACTGCTAAACTGAGTTGTGTTTCAGCTTTATTCCCTTTGGAGAAAATGCATTCCCAAGATAAAAGAGGAAGGCTAAAGCACAGCTTGAAATTCTTTAAACCTGTCTAACACACTCTTGATGCACAGAGACCTTATGCATTGTTTCTGTTCACAGAAGTGCATTGCTCTGCCACTGATTTGAAAAAATAAGATCTGTAATTTGCTTTTAAGCTTACAGTCTGTCCTAAACTGCCTTGTTGATGCTGCTACATAATAGAAAATTTTATAAATTTTTGGTCTTGTGGCAAGGTCTTCCTTTCCTTTGAAACCACTAGGAACTTATTAGGGTTTTATTGCTATTTTTATTTTAACTAGCCACTTACATGTCTTTGACAGAAATTGTTTCTCTACTACCTTTCACAGGATCATAGTACAATTCAAGTGGGGAGAGATCAGGTCTGTGTGCAAGTGTAATTTCTGTTCAAAGCATCTACACGAATGAGAACAGTTTGCTCTGCGCTTTACCCAGTCAGTGTTGAAAACCCCAAAGGAAGGTGACTACATGACATTTCTAGACAAGCTGGTCCACTGCTTGTCTGTCCACATACTGAAAAAGTTCCTACAGACAAGCAGTGGAGTGTGCTGTTTAGAGAGGTTATGCAATTTCCAACCTTGAAGGTTTTCAGTTTATGCGTGTTACCTTTGCTCTTCCTGCCAGGCTCCTCTGTGAAAAGCCCAGATGAAGCTTCTTGATAACTTCATCACAGGTCCTGGAAAGATGTTACTAGAAATTATGGCCTTTGCCAAATTTTACCATAACGTTAAAAAAAAAAACAAATCTAAATTTGATAGCTGAATTTAGATGTCATAACTTCTTATTTGTGGGATCCTGACTGGTATAATTTAAACTTAATTTCTGACAACATCCCATATAGATGGAACAGTAGCAGTTGCTACTTTATTAACATATTAAAGTACTTTAACATAAGAAAGTGACATATGATGACAGTTTCAATAGATACTGGCTCACCTAACATGTATTTGTTCAGCTACAAAAAGTTACTGGTAGACAGGTGGTTTACTCAGATTCATTTCATTGACAGTAATATTACACAGTAGTTTAATTTCTTTAGACCCTCTTGTGTCATTATGGCTGATTCTTTTCTTGGCAAAGGCTTGAACAGTAGTGGTAACTAATGTGTTTTTCATCTACTCCCCCTTTAGAGAGGATCTCGATCTCGAAATTAACAAGATTATTTACCTAGAGGTAGATTTTTTTAAAAAAGGCAAAAGGTTTTGTAGAGGAAATTTGCATTTTGTCTATTGCCATAGAAACAACTTTCTGTATGAATTCAACAAAACAAAAATGGAATCTATGGAATGCATGGAATCTTTCCTTCAGTGGCTTTTAAATAGGATAAAGCATATGTCTTGATCAACATAGCATTGTCTAGAACTGACTTTTGGTATTGTTTTCTGTTTGCTCCTTTGTTATTACGTGAATGCTTAATCAAGGAAAAATTAAAGTACTAAACCAGCGGGAACTCTCTAATTAGTTAATTTACTTTATTTCCTCTTATGCAGGTTATGCTAGTCAATTCTCATTGCTTATGCCAGTATGGATATGACTTAATAGCTGAATAGATGTAATGTAAGGACTCATTAAAATAGATATAGTCTCTGTCTGTTGATTTATAATACACTTTCACTAAAGTATCTTGCACCAACCTTAATCTAATCAACAGGTAAGCAAATCTTATGTAAAAAAACTACAGGCAGTAGATCAAGAAATTATATGTGGCAGGAAGATAGGTGACTATTCATTTCAACAGTATAAAAACCTCTTATCACCTCATTTCAGGAATTTTGTACAAAGGTTTCTGCTAATTATTAGAAGAGTGGGATTCACTTACTCTGAGAAAGAGGAAATTGTCAAAGACATTTACAAGACTGTGTGATACTGTGGCTCAGAATTCAGGAAAGGAGAAACTCCCCATTGAGAAAAAAAATTAAAATGAGAGCAGTTACACTAAAATGTTGCAGTTCCTCTTTGCTGTTTTACACACTCTTTCTAACATTTTATTTTTGTACTAGAGATATTTACCAAACATTAAGATTGTTAGACACCATGCTGAAGAATACCTTCTTGAACTAAAGTACACAGGTAACAATGATTCCTTTTTTGTAGCTAACATTTTTATTGTAATAATTTCCAGATTTACTGCAATGCCCTGGAAGTGTCAGGGTTTTTTTCCAGTAGCTACCAGCTGTCCCCTAGAATTTCAGTAACTGCACTCAGGACAAAAGAATCTTACATCTTTTAATTTTGACATAATTTCTGTTCTCAAATGGATGGGGTTTTATCAAATTATTTCAGTGAATACATTTGATCACACAATAAAGTTTGACTCGTGTCAAATTTAACTTCATCCTATTTTTCTGTATCACTTTGTCATCTACAATTTTTCACAATTGAATCAAAATTATTAATAATATTTTTGCATATCATCTAAATAGAAGTAGATCACTGCAGGATATGCCACCTCATATTGATTAGCAATACTCAACAATATTTTGAAATCTATAATTTCATCAGCTTAATAATTAAGGGAGTAAAATTAATTAATATGAACAAAATCAACCTCCTTTGCACTCATCCCCCTCACCTGCACTTTCATGCAGGCATCACAATACACACTTTGGAATTCTCAATCATTAGATTCCAGGGTCTTAGATGTAGCTCAAATCGATCATTAATATAAACAATAAAAAATAAAGGTAATTTTAGAGGAGTCTATGAAATATCAAATAAAAAGCACAAGTGGTTTATATTGTCTGCATTCTCAAAATCTTGTAGCATACAATGTTTTACATATCCCAGAATTATTAAAAGTGGCCAATATAGTAAAGATTATATTTTAAAACTGTTGTCACAAATCTAACGAAGAAAAATGTTAGCAGTTTTTTTATGCATTAGATCCCAATTTAATTCTCCTTTGCAGAGAGTATATATAAGCTAGCTCATTTGAAAAACTTGTTACCTTTTTTTAACTGAATAAAGCTTAAACAGGCTCTAGGCCTTTTTTGAGTACTAAAGATACCAGGACAAACTTATTAACAATCATCTTTCATGAAAATAAAATGTAAATCCTAAGGATGAAATCTGTGGTGACTGAGTTAAAATATTTCTGATATTTATAAGATGAAATCTATGAAACACTTTAAAATGTCATTACTGTTATAATTTATTCCTTATTTAAGTGAAGTTTTGCTTCATTCTACAAGACAAGGGTGAACACAGGAGTACTAATACTTAATGAATAAGAGCACACAATGTAACAAGGAAAAGAATTGATCTGCAAGACAGACAGATTCACACAAACTCCAGTCTAACTACTGCCCAGTTAGAAAGTGGATGGAGAGTTAAGTAACATTATCTGTGTTACTAGATCCTCATGAATTTCAACAAGGTCAGGGTCCTGCAACTTGGTCAGGGCAAACCCAAGCACAAGCACAGGCTGGGCAGAGAATAGATGATGACTAACCCTGATGAGAAGGGCTTTGGAGGTGTTTGTGGACCAAAAGCTCAATGCAACCTAGTAATGTGTGCTTGAAGACAATCTGTAAGGCCAAAATCCAAAGCTGCATCTGCAGAAGTGTGACCAGCTGGAGAGTGAAATTATTCTACCCCTCTACTCTGCTCTTGTGAGAGACCTGGAATGCGGCTACCAGCTCTGGGGCTCCCAGCACAGAAAAGTCCTGCTGGAACAAGCCAAATGGAGAGCCAGTAAATTGATCAGAGAGCTGAAGCAGCTCTCCTATGGAGACAAGCTAAGAGGGCTGTAGCTGTTCAGACTGGGGAAGAGAAGGCTTTGGGGAGACCTTACAGAACCTTCCAGTCCCACAAAGGGGCCTACAAGAAGGCTGGAGAGGAACTCTTACAAGGTATGTAGTGATAGGACAAGGACAAATGACCTTAAGATGAAGGAGGGTAGGTGAGGATTAGATATTTTTTACTATGAGGGTGGTGAGGCATGGGAACAAGTTCCCCAGAGAAGCCATGGAGATGTTCTAGGCTAGGTTGGATGGGGCTCTGAGTACCCTTGTCAAGTGGACTGTTCCCTGCTATTGGCAGAAGGTTTGGAACTTGGTCTTTAAGGTTCCTTCCAGCCCAAATCTTCCACAATCCCTCGATCTTTACTGAATTATTGCATTGGTGATCCTTGATGTCTACTCAGGGCTTGATGAGACAAGTGGAGAGGTAGATCGATGGGTCCAGGCACAGGCTGGTACAAGAGGAGCAGGGACATACTGGAATGAATACAGCAGAGCTATGGAGATTACTAAAATGTTGTAGTACCTGCTGTATGAGGAGGGACTTGAGAGAGCTGTGACCAGTTATCCTGGAGAAGGCACAGTAAGATCTGCTGAATTAATACAAATAACTGAAGGGAAAGGGGAAGCAAAGAGGATGGATCCAGAATCTTCTCACTACCTAGTGAAAGAGCTAACAGGCAGAAACTGAAATGCAGGAATATTGATTTAAAGATATAAACCCCTCCTTTATATTTTAGGGATATTCAAACACTTGAGCAAGTTGCCCAAAGAAGTTATGAAGCCTCCATCCCTAGGAGCAGTCAGAAGTTGATAGAACATGGCCCCTGGCAACCTGCTGTAGCTGACCATGCTTTGATCAACATTTTGGATGAGGTGACATCTAGTTTTTGATCTCAACAATTCTTTAATTCTATAGTGTAAGCAATTTCTCTTTCCAGTTCTTTAAACTCATCTCTGTAACAAAATTGCAGTTTTATTTCTGTTCTGGCTGCAGACAAAGTTTGCAACTAGTGAAACTAGGCATTTACTCTCTTGGCTTCCCAGCAACACTGCAATATTCACATGTTAAGCTACAACCAACAGATAAAAACATAAAATTCTATTTATAATTATGAAGACAACTAGAAACTGCTCAAATATCTAAACTTCTACTGCTCCTTCAGCAAAAGTCTAATAGCAACAGGATTACTCCAGAAAAGAGCAATGACGTGTTTCTATGGTGGCTTTTCCCCAATGAAAAGTCTTTTCTTTGTCCTTACACTGTAGCAATAAGTGTAGACTTACCTTAGTTTTTTGCTTTTACATTTTGGAATTATGAAATACTACAATATTTGAATAGATTTTTTGATGGCTGGAAGGATCACTTTCAACCTAACTTGAAGCTCACAGGACATGGGAACAACAGGGTAGAATGCTGCACATGATATTTGAAATAGCTCAATTATTTTTCTATGCAGAAAGCTAAGTTTAAATACTAATAAATAGAATCATTTGGTAGTAATTTCAAAAGTGAATTTTGATACATGTCTGCCAAGACACTTATTTTAGCATAAAGTGTAGCATTCTTTACAATACTGATCCACAAAACAAAATAAAAAAAAAATCTAGCAAAATACAAATATTTTTTCAGTAATGATCTATTTTCCATTCAGTAATTGAATCTTCCAGTAACAGATTATTGTATACAGTTCTGAAGCAGAGAAAGAAGTAAAAAAACCAAAATTTCTTTCAAGTTTAATACTTTTTTTGTGAAATTAGTCTTTATAACCTTAAAAGGAAACTTTTATTCTTTTCTTTTACCTTACATTTTTTTATAAAAAAAAAATTATCTCAGTATGTCATTTTTTTATCAAATATCTTGAGTTAAAAAACTCTAACAGATATGTATATTGTTTCACAGTTTCTTCTGACATTTTATGAGTACCCTGACCCACAGGTACGCATAAAAATATACATACATTCTTTACAAGGACCTATACGCAACCGCTGACATGCATATGCATATATGTATTTGTTTCACATTAACACATTCCTCAGGAAGAAATGTTACTTATCTTTAGAAGTTACCACACATTACTGGCCCTCATATGTGGGCCCTCAGAGGTCAGGAAATAAGCAAAATAAAAATTGACTGCAAAGATCAATTTCAACATATGGCGACAAAGTAACATGGTTTTCTTCCTAAGACACACACAATCAGTTTCATTTCATATAATTTGGACTTATGGAAGGCTGCACCCACTGTCTTTTTTTTTTAATTCTGACTATTTGACATTTGTATAATTTTCTTAAACTGAACCATTTTGATGCCCTGAGAATAACAGATCAGACTTGATCTTTCCATTTCCCCAAACAGTATGGATGATGTGTTTTGGCCATCATTCACAGAGACATATATCCCACAAGCATGTCCTGAAACTCCTTTACCAAAATGGTGTTTCCATGAAAATTGACATACTCAAGGTTTTCACAGTCTGCTCTCCCTACCTTCCATGAAATGCTCACTTTGAGATATGTTGAAAATCTTTGGAGATGAATAAAAGACAAATTGCAACACTATTAATAATCCCTAATAAAAGGGATAAGCCTCAATGGAAATTAACTCTGCTATTAGAGAATTCTATTTTTCTCATGTACTTCACTTCAGCAGGCATACACATCAGAAACAAAAATCTCAATGTTATTTTCTACCATTCTTTACTATCATTATAGTAACAAAAGTAAAAGATCAGATAAAGGTATGAATATATGAAAAATGTAATACTTTTATGAATACTGCCCTAATCCTGGATCAAATCAATTCCTAATCATTACTGTAAGCAGAGATGATGCTTGAGCTAAAGCATTAATATTTGGAGATTCATTTGAAAAGCTTAATGCCACTGCCTTGATTGGCAATGATTCACTTTGCTGGCAGCACAGTCAAAGTTAATTACAACTATTCGCTGTACAATATTTCTCTGTAACTGAAAACTAACCATTTTATAAACCCAAGTGCATTATCCAGGGATGTCCAAAATACCCTAACTATGAAAACACAATACATAGACATACTGCAGCTAAACAAACAAGAAACCAATATTCATTTACTCTTCATGTCAAGAAATTTCAAATAAACTACCTCTGGAGTACAGATCTCCAGAAAAATATCCACACATCTTGGAGCACTTAAAATACTCTACTGTCAAAGTCCCCTGTCACCTTTGGTGTCAAATCGCTGAGAACTTAGTTAAAACTTTTCATCCAGTTTATTTGGGAAACATAGGACATGATTAGCTCCAAAAAATCATGAATTATTGTTTATAACCCTTTAGGAAAAATTTTATACTTTATTATTCTCTATGTCTTACTGTAATATTAGAAATTTTGCTGGGCCTTGCTTTACTAAATGCAGACTTTCTGGAAGTTCCTTGTTCTTTGGAAAACAAATTGTTCACTTAAAACTCCTGTTATATTGGAAACTGCATCTTCATCTGTCCTGTACTTCAAATCAGTAGCAATTTAATTGGGAATTCATATATGCACATATATGTTCCTTACTGAATTAATACATAGTTTTGCAAACTTGGTCTAAACTTCCGGATTAGGATTTCTTTGGTATATTAGATTACTAACTTTTTTGTTTCATTTCCCAGGATGTTTTTGTGAAGTTATGCATCTCTACCTGAAGTTTACTTTCTGCATAATTTTTGCTGAGTTAGGATCTGTTTGCACATTTTTCCATGGAATATCACATATAACCTTTATTAGCAAGTGACAAAGTAGCATGAAAACTGCCTTCTTGTGAGCATAGAGATGAATGCTTTGGTTTGAAATGAAATTGTATTGTCATATAGAAGACCATCTCTTTGATCTTTTATTTTAAAACAAACAAATAAACAAAAAAGGCAGAGAAGGTGCATAATATGGCATATTTGAGTCAATTACATTGATAAAGTCAGACATGAAAATATTTGAGGAGAGGTTTTGTGAGTCTATGAAAACATAGTTTGCTTTAAGAGAAAAAACAAGATCTCAAGCAACAGAAGAGATATCACTAGTTGCTTGTGAGAGACACACTGATGCTAATTCAGCTTGGGACAAATTACTTTGGAAATAAAAGGTCAGAGCACTTGAAGTTGTGGATTAATGAATTAGCAATTAAACTCAAAAGCACTAAAAGGACAAGTGATATTTTCTGGCATATTACAAATTATCATAAGAAATTATCCTATGACCCCAGGACATGTTTCACACAGAAATGAAATGTTACTTTCATGAGGAAAGAAATCACACAAACAATAAAAAACTGGAAGCCAATCTGAATATTTAAAACAGTAAAAACACACATGCAAGGTATGTCACAGGCACTTAAGGAGTCAGGGATGCTATATCATAACACAGAATAACTGGAAGAAGTTAGAATATATTTTTAAATATTAAATAATGCAAATTAGCAGCTTTATTTAAAGAGAAGGACTTCCAACATAGCTCAATAAATGCAACTAATAATGATTACTGGAAATTCAGAGAGGACAGCTTCAGCATAGAATAGAAGGGCTTAATCTGCAAGGTAAATAAATAAATACCAAGGATAAAAATGCACTCAAAAGAGATGGCTTTCAAATAGCTAAACGGAAAAAATGGGGAAAGAGATAAATTATAAACAAAACATAAAAAAGCTGAAAATACAAACAGATAAGGAAAATAAAACTGAAATACAACAGCAGCATTTGTTTTATTATGTTATTTTATTTTACAGAGAGAACAGGAAAAAGTGAACTG
Source organism: Phainopepla nitens (assembly GCA_013400175.1). Lineage (NCBI taxonomy): Eukaryota > Metazoa > Chordata > Aves > Passeriformes > Bombycillidae > Phainopepla > Phainopepla nitens. The sequence goes on from VXBQ01012290.1 coordinate 570,550, forward strand.
TGTCTTATTTTTTAGAAGAGTAAGTAAAAACAAAATAAAATGTCAAAATGCTAGAAAAACAACATTAAAACAGGGTTAGTGGAAATCAGCAGTCATTCAGCTTACCACCTATCTATATTCGCCGGGATTGCTGGTTCAAGCAACAATAGCTGAATTGCGGACTTGCCAAACCACTATGTGGTTTATGATCTGTTACCCCTCAAAACATCACTTTCCCAAAGCACCAGAGACAAAATTTAGTATACCTAGAAAACCTGTAGCATGAGTGAAATTTTCATCATGTGACACCTGAGATGCAGTTGCAGATTCTAGTCCTACTAAGAGAATGAGGAAGCCATGAAGCAGACAAGGTGCTTTAAAGAGCGCTGATAGTCCACGGATGTTGTTGTTGAGCCCATTTAATGATGATGAAAAGAGAAACATTTGTCCTTTCTCCCTTCCTCCCTCCTTCTCCAAAAGATTCTCTAATTGCCTATTACCATCAAGTCTTCTGAGATTTTCAGTAATAGAAGAATCATGGCTAAATTATCCTGCATTGTATTGAAAATCTCAACTGTCAGACCTTTTGCATGGAAATTTCAAGAAGAAAGAGGGAAGAGAGGTTCCATAGCCTTTCCTTATGAGTCTCTATATGGTAGGGTTTCCTACAAGTATGAAGGAAAGTGGTAGAGCCCAAACCATGTGATGAAATGACATTTGAAATGGAAGAAAGAGAAAAGGATAGAACAAAATAAAATTTCACAGGCTAAACAGGAAAGGAACCGAACATCTACACAGTCCGATATTAGAAGTTTTGTCATTTCTACACAATAATATGAAGGGTTTCACTACAAGTGTTCAAGATGATAAGGACCTTAATTTAAAATAAGAGAAAGAAACCAACAGGTTATTGGAGAAAAAAGTCACTAAAAATATTTAAACCAATTATATAAACATTTGTTCTGTTGTTAAAAAATAAAAAGCTACTACTATAATTTTTGCAAATGTAAGTATTCACTATATATTTATTTTGAAAAATTGATATTGATTTTTAAAAATTCAAAATATACTGAAGTAAAAACTGTTATGTCTAAAGTTAACTCAAACTAAATAATTCCTTCTAAACATTCAATTGTGTGAATATCGTCCAAACTGAAAATTCTCTTCTTAGAGACTAAGAAAATTTGGATTGAATCCTCAGATATGATCGAGATTGGACATTTCTAAAAATTGGACATTTTCTATAATTATTTATGAATTATAAAAGCTTTGAAAGCCTTGAAGTCTATTGGTAGTGAATAAGCTTTGTGCTATAGAAGAATCAATCAAAGAACCTCCCAAAAAAGTTATTTTTAATCATGTATATATAATAACAAATTATTTCCCAGAGGATTTTTCATTTATAACTCTGTAAAATATAAAATAGTAATTTTTCCCTGTTTTGGAACCCAATTGTAACATTTTTTTAAGTAATTTTGGATCTGTAAAGTAGGACGTCTGATTTTCTAAAAATAAAATTATATATTTTCATTCTGTCTGTCCTAGCTATATTGGAATATCACTTACATGCTTAAACTATACATCTCATGCAATATAATACAGTGACATAACAACTTTTAGAACTTAACAACAACTTGATATTCTCCAGAATTTATGATTCAGTTCAAATCCTATTCAATAAATCTGGCCTTTCATAAAATTTTTGAACCAAAGGCAGCAAATCAGTATAAAGAGTACTTTTTTATGAAGAATTCATCCATAAAGAATGGAGATACCTGGAACTTAGCTACTCCTCTCTCAAATAGGTAGCACTCATGTCTTGAACTAACCTGAGAAGTGGGTAAAATACTCAATGAAACATTGCAGCAAAGAAATCAGAGCGCATAAGTGGAGAAATTATATTCAAAATTTATTTATAAAGAAATGTCATCTGTGTTTGCTGTCCTAGCAAATATTTGTCTTACATTTGCAACTCTAGAGACCAGTGTTCATTGTCAGTTGTCAAAGGGAAGGAATTCTTGTACTGATTTGCACTGTCAGTATTTCTCACAAATCCAAAAAGAAGCTACTTATTGCTTGGATACTGATACAAGAACGCAGATGGGAACTCTAAGAAAAACAGTCAAGGAAAGAAGAAATATGAGCAAACTATGGGAAAGGAGATTGAAAACAAACAGAGGCTGATGTAAATACTTCAGTCTCTGTTCATACTATAAAATTTAAATCCTGAGACTGACATGATATGCTGAGCTCAACTCAGATAGCATTATCTTTATTTCATTTAGACTTTTGAGTCCCAGCAATTATGCAAAGTGACTAAGTACTGATTTAAACAGTTTATTTAAATTTTAGCTTTTTTGGTACTTTTAATCTTTATATAAATGGTGCATTTTCCTTTCTACACATATAATATACCAAAATTATCCATATTCTTGGATAATGCATAGTACATATTACCCTTGCAAACATATATACTACCGCATAGTGACCTTCATCTCTGAACTTAACTGACTGACAGATAAAATAAAACATATAAAAAAAATTTCTAAAAACATTTTTTAATAGATTTAAGTGCTATGGCAACTTTAAGAACCGTCTTAATTTTGTAGTCTATTTTAAGTAGAAACTCTAGTTGGAAATACAGAATCATTTCACCTTTCAAAAAAACCCCTGAGTCTATGAAATTACTTTATAGGAAAGAAAACCTTTATGATGATTTAAAAATATTCTCTAAGGGAAAAGTGAGGCTGGAAAGCTAATGGAGCATGTGAAGTACTAACCATGGAAACACCCAACATGGTAACTGCCTATCTGGATCATTTAAAAAAATTCTTGTGCCTCACTTTTGAGGTCTGAAGTGTTGCTTGTTAGTAAAATGCACCAATAACATGCGTGTAAATAAAGGGCACAGGTGTATAAATTAATTGCATGCATTCAAATAGATTATAAACTAAGAATTGGTAGAACTAGACAAAGATTTAAAGCAAAAACTATAACAAGTGAGAAATTGAGAGAGACTAGTAAAAGTTATGGTCCAGATTAGGGAGTTGGACTACCTCTTCCATGTATACTGATACAATCCTAAACTTTTCTGGCTCCTTAGTAAAAATATTTTGAATAGAATAAAAATAAATTTAAATCTATGTTTAGTTGTACATTATTTATGGGAAAAAGAATACCTGTTTCATTCTGTGTTACCAAGAGGAAAGATGGGGAAAGCTACTGTTTCACACACTTTACTTCTGCAACTTATTCAAATGCAGTTTATTTCAAGATTATCTTAGTGTAAAGCTTAGGAGGCCATACTAGTGTTTTCTCAAGAATGTTTTAAAGCTGAATAATAAAAGGTTTATAAAAATGTGATTTATATTTGCTTCTGAATAAATATTTCCACAGTGTGTACCTCAATTAGTTCCAGATGAGGACGTTACCTAACAAGTATCAAATCTAATATTTGAACAGGCCTATGCATTTATTCATGTATAAAAATGCACATTTATGGAGATGGACAGAGAGTCCAGCTAAATAAGTTTGCTTTCTGTGTGTGTGTAGTAGGTATAATAAATACACACATTTAAAGATAACATAGCTATAATACTCCCACACATTCCTTTTAAAAGTGTGAAGCCAAGCATAATCAACAGCTGTTGCAACACCAATACCAGATTATCATTTACTAGAAGAGCATGAAGAACAACTCTCCCAGTAAATATGACTATTTTGATTAGCACATGTTCTGCCCATCTGTTGAAATCTTAAGGCAAATTGAAACAAGATAAGTAAATATTTTTCAAACTATTCATGCAGCTTTTGCCATCATTAAGAGCTTCCACTTGAATTAACTACAGTCTTCTCTATTTTAAATTACAATGATATGCAGAATATGTTTCATCTCAATCTTTGACCTCATGTCTATAGAGAAAATGCCATCAAGCACTTCATCCAAGTAAATGCAGAAAGGAACAATGACATAATTTTTAAATTTAGGATAATGTTTCTAAGAAACTAAATTCAACTGGCATGACCAACTGAGAAAGTACTTGTTGAAGAACCTTAAATAATGCCTCCCTTAATCATTTACAGTCAATTGTAACAGTATCTGGTGTGACATTGCTTTGTTCCATCAGTATATGTTGACATTTTTGTCTTACTTCTTGCACTTTATTGTTAAAATTTCAAGAAAGATGAATATCAAATGATGTGTATGTTTACACTACACACAGAGAATATTTTCTAAGACAAAATCTCAGATCCACTATCAGAGAAGGAGACCTGACCTGTATTGCTGTAGGAAACTTGGCTATAAAACAAAATTTTATTTTAAAACCCCACACATTTGTTCTCAGAAATAAATTCTCTGTACTATTTATTTTATGTTTTGACTTAGACATATGCTACAGAATAGCTAAGCCAAAACACTGCCTATGGGCAAAATAAAGATGCTTTATTTTACAAATTCTACTCTAAAGAAATAATGGATACCAGTCTACTTGCATTAATTCTTAAAACATATGCATTTTGAAAACAGTCATATTTAAATGGCATTATCATAACAGTTTTACAACTTTTATAGAAAGATTTGAAATCTAAATGCATAGTTGAAAGCTTGTAAAAGTTAACTTACATGATCAATTAGTTCACGAACCATTCCATTCCACTGTCCGCTGGCATCTTCTTGGGCTCCGTATTTTCCATCTTCCACCAGTCTAATTTCATAGGAAAATCCAAGGATAGTAGACAGCTCCCTGAGGAGGTCAATGCAATAGCCTTCAAAACGATCATTTCCGTACAAGGGTTTGTCAGACTTCTTGAACATAACATATGGCTCTTCCTGTAAGAATTAAGACGACAGAATGGATAATGAGTGCTCCCACACCTGTCTCCTCATTTTAGCCTTAAGCAGTAGATACTCTGGTGCTTACATACGCATACACTCATGACATCACTCCCTGTACAAAGAAATAATATGAAACCTAGAATCCTTTTAGCTTGGCTATGTGTGTCTAAAGTCCTCATATATTTTCAAATATTCTGTTTGTCATTTTTTTGGAAAAAATTATACTCTAAACACTGTAGAGGTCTTCAAGGAATGCATTTACACACTAAATTTAAATGTGCTTCTTAACTAATTGCATTATGCAGTAATATAAAATGCATTGTTTGGATGGACAATGTAAGCCTTCTAAAATGCAGAAAAAATGTTCTTTAGCAACTGAAAAAAAAATTCAATAAAACTCCTAACATTGATCATATATTTTAAGTGTTATATTTTACATTTTTATTTAAACAAGTATTGAAACTGTTTTCTCAATGATTTTTTAGGCAAAGCATAAAAAGTTGACAGGGGAAGGAAAAAGTCAGTGAAAGCACCTACATCTGTCTTGTCTCAAGTTATAGGCTGCCATTTGCAAGACTGCAGCAAAACCCAAAAAAGTTTACTAAAAAAGTAAATTCTATGATAGACATTCCATGAAAACTGAATTAAATTTCTTTAAGCATTTATCTTCTAATGTTTAAGTCAAATTACAATGTAATTTTTTTTGCACTAAGTGGTGTGCAAGCAGACAGCAAACAAATTAAAACGATTGGCAGAATAATTGTAATTATGGGAAGAAAATTTACATTTAGCAAAACGGTATTTTTACATCTGTTTCTCAGTATAGGACGGCCTTTCTCAAATAGGAAATTAAAGGGAAAAATATGAAAAACAATTGGTAGCTTTCCGTTACAATATGGAACCAATATTCAAGCTGTGTTTGTTAGGTTAAATATGCAACTTGGTCTTTACTTACTTTTGGGAGAGATGTTTTTAATTTTTTTATAATTAAAAAGAACCGAGTAATGTAAGACAAATAATAGTATATTCAATCACTACACCAAACACAAGACTTGAAGAATAATCAGATAAACTCTTCAGGGCAACTGAAGAAAATTCTTGCTATCTTAAATTCCCAAATCAGCACTCAGTGGGGTTAAAGTCAACACTCCTAATGTAATCTTCTGCCTTGAGTTTTCCTGTGATTCAAACATTGTATTCACATAAAATTGGAAATCTAGTACATAAGATTTTACCCAAAGAAATGAAAAGGAGAATAAAGGGAAGAACCTTGTTCTTAAAAGAACTGTTATATACTCCTATTGAAATTAGTAAGGTTACAGCCATATTTTCATACAGTACATCACTGATCTTCATACAATTAGCCAGGAACAAACGTGAAATAAATTGTCCAGCCAAACTACTAGGATGTTTTGACCGAAATTTCTCAAACAACAGATAAACAAAAAACTCCAGAAGAGCTCTTCAAGATATAGTATTGACAAGAACAAAGACCTAGCAGAAAACATGAAAGTTGAAAGCAATTTAAATGACAAGGATCACTGAATATTCTTTAGAAAGCAGAGATGTTATGAGAGCAAAAATTATGTGTGAAAATTGTTGTGAATAAATTTGGGAAATTGATGTTAAATATCTCAAAGAAAACAACTGTAAGGAAGATAATTTCCTCGAGTGAAATGACCTTAAGGAAAGAACACCACTGGCCAAGCAGAAGCTATGCTAAGACAAAACACAGTGTGCTTTTTTTCTGAGGTAGCAGCAATTTTCTTCACATTAACTAGTATGGTTTGGATTTGTGCTCAAATCAGTGTTAAAACACAGGAATATGTTCATTATTGCTGAACAGTGCTTACACAGTGTCACGGCCTGTTCTGTAGGCATGAAGGAATTCCAATGTAGCTTGGAATGCTCATGTGCACAGATCCGAGACATTTGTTCTCAGAGTTGTTCAGATATTTACAGTCTTACACATCCCCCTGTCTCTGGAATCTTGGCAAGATTCTTGACAACATTTTTGTCTCTGTCTTCCATTCCAAGCAATCCTGATTATCTGGGACAGAATTTAAATATGTGCAATATCAGGGAGGATGTACAATTGCCAATTTATGCTTTTAATTCTCCTTTACTTAATAAGCGCAGCAGGATTTTCTTCATTGAGCAATTCAGCTCATTGATACATTCCTGCCTATTTTTCTATCAGATCATTACAGAAATCCTCAGACATTTTATCTGTTCTGCTGATGCTTTTTTATATTTTGTTCAAGAAAAATAAAAAATCTTGCAACCCTTTCAGAAATTCTTAGCTCCAACTCCATAATCATTTATATTCTTTACTCTGGCCAACTTAGATAAGAGCTACAATAGTATCTGTACTACTATTCAATGATTCTCAGCTTTTGCTGAGAAGACTGATCAATATGTTATTAATACTCTCTTAATGCTTTTCCAATCCTATATTAGGTAATTTCTTACTGGTTCTTGTTACTTTTTCTTATAGTCTTCTACTTTTTTTCTCTTCAGACCTTTTGCTTGCTATGCAAAGCGATTTCTAACTTAACTTGAGCAGGGTTGGTGTTGGCAGCTTCATCTGTAATAGCTCTTATTAATCCCAATGTTTTCTTTAGTTTGCTTTTTCCTCAAGTAATACACATTCTAAATACTGAACATGGCATTCAGATATTCTGGACAAGTGCATGCAAAGGGTTCTACATGCTTTATTTGCTCAAGCTTTAAATTTGTAGAATGGGCTAATATAAAACCGGTTGCTAAACATACTCTCAGGAAAGTGTCTCTGCATTAAATGTACAATCACCATTGCTTCTTGATGGATTGTCGCTTCCACCAAAATCTTTCACTAGGACAATTATCATTGATTAGGTAGACAGAGTTTTTAAATTGAGTGATATGTAGATTGGCATCTGGTTTATACTTTAACGTTGTTCACAATTTTTTTTTTTCTTCAGTTCCAGAAAACATGACTCTTAAAAATTAATGAACCACATTACAAAACAAGTATTTGAAATCTTCTAAATAGTTTCAGTTGAAATTAAGTCTTTCAACTGGACACATCTCCCAGAAAAACAGGGAAACATCTTCCATTGGCACTTTTATTATTGCTTGGAATGATGTGAGTAACTTGAAACAAAGTCTCTGAATAAACACTGATGATAGACTTCAGAATGAACCTTCAGGAACAGACAACGTTACCAGAAAACTTTGCTACTCTTGATTAACAACAGGTCAGCTTGTTACAAAATTTTAAGATCAAAGTCATCATTTAATGTCTCATAAGACTAAAATATCTTCAGTGGAGAGGGATGCAGAAGAGCCTCTTCCAAGCCAGATAAACACTAAAAGTGAGAATGCAGATAAACTTGAAAATGCAAAAAATACTTTTTCTGAGAAAATTTACTGAAGAGTTAACTTAGCCAAAATACTGCAAATAAAGGTATGGCTACAAGGAACAGTGGAATCAGAGTAGATTAAAAATAATATCTGCAAATAGAAGATAAATCTTTTAAAAGTAATTAATATTTTAACTTTACAGACTGGTTTTACTTTAAAAAATGTACAGCTAATGCTTGAATGCAAGCACACTTATTGTAAAAAGAACAATTTTCTGCAACTTTCTCTTTTTCTTTTCAGATTTGAATGATAAATACTTACTTGAACTATTCCTGTGAGTTATGTTATATTTCAACTACAAAGATATTACTAGAAATTACAACAAGACTTAAATTTCAAGTTCTTTGATTTTTTATTAATATTAATCAAACATATAGATTTTTTTCTTAATAATTTCAACATGGAATAACATCTTTTTAAAGAATCTAGAATTTATTACTACCAATATTGAAAAAAGCAAAACAAAGGAAAAAAAATTTTAAAAAATCAACAAAAAGAAAGTGGAAGCCTCAATGATGAAAAGAGGAGAACCATTTGAAAATTTGCCACTCTTAGAACAGAGATTTTAATTATTAGCTTCTGTTCACCAGAAGATAGGTTACCAGGGTGTTAAAAGATTGCTGTATCTTCTTAACATTTATATCAGATATAAGGAATAAAAAATAGATTTTCACAGTAGAAATCAAAATTCTACTGTGGGAGAGGTGAAGCAATCCTTTAGTTACTATCAATCAAGACAATTGATGGGTGACCCAACTTTATAAAGATGACAGGTATATTTATTCTTTTAATTTAATATACTTTTAATACACATTAATTAAAAATTTGGCCATTGAAAAATCATGATTGGGTATCCAAGAGAAAAGAGAGAAATTTTGCACGACCCATTTGAGAAAGCAGCATATATCAGTAAAATACAATGTGGTAATACTATGTTTTGAATTAAGTAAAATTGTTTTAAAATTTATTATAAATATTTCTTCTAATTCCTTCTAATTCTATTCCTATTTCAAACTAATTTTTTTAAGAGAAGTACAATAAAAAAGGTAATTTCACTTTTCAAAAATGAAGTAACAAAAAACTATATTTGAGAACATCACACACCTTCCATAACTTTCACACATTCCTTGGAAAAATTAAACTTGACAACTGTGAGCTTTTCTGAGCTTTGATGTAAGCAGATACAGAAAAGTGCATAAAAGCTACACCAGAAAAGAAACAAGCATTTATTTCAGCTGTATAGGGCAAGTGGACCAGGATGATAATATGTACAGGCTGGTATGAAATTAGCATTAAAAAAACCCATACCTTTGTAAACATAGAAATTGAATTTGAAAGCTAAGGCTCTTTCAAGTTGGAATAGAATATATACAAGAACAAAAATATTTAGACACTTACAAAAAATATTTAGATACTAAACAGAAGAAATGTTTCAGAGTTCTGGTAGGAGTCAATTTATAAGAATCAAATAATAAGAAATTCTTATTACTGAAGCTGGAAATTTGTTTTCTGTAGGGTTTTTCCTTGGTTTGGTTTTTCTAAATGCAGAATATTCATAAAGTAGACTTTTTAAATGAAAAAGAAATTCTCAAGTTTCAATGCAGATGGTTTTAAAATAAAACAAAGCAATAGTATCAAAAAGATTGATATATCCAAAGCTATGGTTATGAAAGATAAAAACAGCAGATTTATTATTTTTCAAAAGTTTTCTCCCCTTCCCTAAAAAGATCTATCTCTCCAGTGGACATGTTCATTTGGTGTTTGGGGCTGCTATGGGATCAGAATTTGGAAACCAGATGTCTTTCTTCACAAAAACTACATGCAGGCAGATTTCTGAGACAGGTTGGAGTCCTGAGAACCCCTGTCCCTTTCCAGAATAGAGGACTGAATTGCTGAGGAACTAAGGAATAATCTTTCAGCTAGCTACCTGTAATATCCATTATGAAGAATTCAAGACAAAAAGGAGCACATAGTTCTGTCCTTACTTAGAGGAGATGAATTTATGAATCACAGTTTATATTTTATTATTTTTCCCATCAATATATTTTCTTCTTCGAAACTCTCAGCCACCACTGAAAATGCCGGGTATATTTACTCACAGCTGTAAAGATCTTAATGACTGCCAAATATAGGAGGAAAAATATATTGCTCTGAATTTCAGAAACAGAATTAAAAATAAAAGAAAGGCTGGGATATTTAAATGAAAAGTTAGCAGTAAAGCAAACTACAGAGAAGTATGATTAAGACTCCACAGCTGGCAGTATACTATAGACTATTGTAGGGAATTCTTAAAGTGAAAAACACATCAGAGAAAAACTACATGAAAAGCTTAAATGGTAAAATTGCCTTTCCTTTTTTTATTTTAGCAAGATTTTGCAGACTCAAGAAAGGAGAGAAAACGAAGCTGATGATGAAGTAGATATATTTCTAGGAGCTTTAGCATTTTATATTGTTCCCTTGCATTGCTACAAAATGAATATTCAGTAATAGGCTTTCTGTCCAACAAAAACGTATTTTCTAGGCATAAAAAAGATAGAAGTACCAAATTAAGCTATTAAAAATGTTTCTGCACCAAAAATGGTTTGGGTTCTTTTTACTATTCCAAAGTACAGCTCTTCCAATTTGTACCACATCTTCTGAGTACCATTCTTCATAGCTGAAAAGAGTAACTGCAATTACCAAAACTTTTACTGAACAATAACTGAAGTAAAAAAAGCAACTAAAAGTGAGTGACCTGTAACACCAATTTTAAGCCCTCTCTTTTTTATTTTATTGCTTTATTTAAATACCTGCAAAGAGGGCCGATACTTGTAGAAGACCAAAAGCTAACTCTTAAGAGAAAGGATGTCCTTGATTACAGAAAGCAGCTTTTGTCTTAAATCTCGGGAGTCTTCTTTCGCGAGTTTTACTAGATCAAAATCAGTGCTCGTTGGCTGCTATTTACATTTGTGCAGTTTACTATTTCTTGAGCTATTTCAACCAAAATCATGCTAGCATTGCTATATAAAAGCAATAAGGTACTTATAGTATATTAACTCAAACCTCATCAACAGGCAGATGTTAAAACACAAGCAAACTTGAAACACCCTAAGTTATTGAGTGTTTCTTATGTAATCTTGCAGGGATTGATTCTTGTCACAGTATTGTTATCAGTGATCTGTAATCAAACATACAGTGATGGCTATTGAAGAGTGAACATAGAAGGGTTGTTTTTTTACTGAGGAATGAGGGGAACAGGTCACTCTCAGAGATAGAAGTATATTCTGTAAAGCAGCAATTCTAGCAGTAATTAGGTTCACATGAATTAATGTTAGATATCAGTGAAAAGCATCAAGAAAAAATCCTCTAGGCAGTAAATCTGGGTACAAAGCAACAGCGGTATAGAGAACATGGGAGATCAATTGGATTATTATTAAAATTTACTTGATAATGCAGTAGTCTTTACATTTTCATGTGTAGGAAAATTGTGAAAGTCAGTGGGCAGAAAACTGACAGATTAATACTCTAGAAGATATGCTTCTACTATAAGAGAATATATGACATTCATTTACATTTCATTAAAAAGAAGAAACAATGGATTATAAATTATATAAACTAAATTTTAACTATAGTAGCATAGCTATTACTATAATTAATGTTACAAGAGAAAGTTTTGGTAAATCTGTGCTGGCTTTATCACAAAAAGAAATTACACCTGAAAGTGAGTGAACCATGTTCCATTTTATATATCTGGTCTGTATTTTTCAATTAGAGAAATAAATGAAACAAAGGATTTCAGCAGATTTTCTATCACTTGTAAACAGACCTTCTAAGCAATGAAAAAGTTACCCACCGGATGAAATTATGTCTTATGTTACAAAAAAGGTTAAAAGCAAGCTGGCATTTGTGTCTATGCACCTGCAAAAATTCATTCAAATTTGAAATGTCATAATATATTTTGGCAGGTTATTTCTTAATAAAGTATACAACTGCCAGGAAGTGCATTCTTTTTTAATATCTGCAAATTCTTTATAATGGTGGCAACAGACAAACATGGCAGACAAACATCTGGAAAGTTCTAAATTTGCATTGAAATTAAAATTACTGTTTCAAAATTATGGTGAGGAAATAAATGAACACTTGTTTTTACATAGATTAGTTTACATATTAAATATTTTACATAAATTCATTTAATTATAAGTAAAAAATACCTCATACACCACTGTGAATTTACCAACAGCGAAAATAAAAAAGTTACTCAAATTGTTTCTTCTGGTCTGATTCAAAGAACAAATCAATTAAACATCTGTATGACTAAAAATTTCATCTCAATAATTGAGTAATAACAATGCTAAATAAATGTTAAATACTTTGTACTTTCCTTTGAGGTATTAGAATAGCAAACAAAAGCAATAAATTTTCGCTGGCTAAAATCATCAAGCTAACAGATGAAACACATTTTAACATCAATTATCTTTTGTCCTCTCATATGACACTGAAAAAAGCAGCTTTGTAAAAAAAGAAAACATTTTAGTCAATAATAAGAAAAGTTAAACTACTAATCAATTAGCATAATTCTAAAATTGGGATAACTTGGTCACAGTTATGGTAAGAGTAAACATCCATGACTAGCTTATCAACAGGAGTTCATTCATGACACCATAAATTCCAAGTAATGGTAACGCACACTGCAGACTGTTCATTACTACTGCAATCAGTGTGTCACATTCTATGAGTTTTTCTGCATAACTGTATTTCAGGGAAAGCAAATACAATTGCTTACCAATATGGTAGTAACAATTAAAGAGCGATTGGACAGGGAATCAGTGATGTTTGCTGGTTTTCCTTTCTGATTCTCTGTCATGTTAAGGCCGCTCAATGGATCCCAAGTTCCAACCTATAAAACAGTAAATTACTGTGTAAATCACCCTTTAGTTACATTTGAGCATTTAGAAAAGAACTCTTTAAGGAAAAACAGATTGCAACAGGGAAAAAAATTGATTGCTAACAGTTATTACTAAATTTTGTTCCATTTTTCTCTGTCATTACATTTAAAGTCTGCTTATTTAAAATATGATTAACAATGTCTCAAATTGTGTTTTGTGAAGTGTGACATTAGGTGTAAAAATTACATAAAGAATATCTAAAGCTACTCTCAATACTTAATTTTTTATTTCTCTAGATAAACCACATCTGAACATAGCTTAACAAGCAGAAATTCATTTTCAGAGCAGAGAACACTGTCTCTAAAAAAGAACTTTCCTTTTTCTCTGATCAGAGAGAACAGCAGAAAAAAATATGTTTTTAGAAAAAAGTAATGGAGAAGACAGAAACAGGCTAAGTGCAATAACAATTCATTTACAGATAAATCTTCAACACATGAGTATTTTGACATATTATGTTTTGAAATAAAGTCCATAGGATTTTTATCTAAGTCAGAACATCCAAGGTTGTGTTTCAAGGTTCGGGTCAAGGACAGACTTACATGCTAAATAGTAAGTAAGGAGGCTTATCTGTAATTTATCTGTATTTTCATTCCTATACAATTAAAATGGTAAATATAACTAACTATCCATTTTAGAAATCAGAATGTTTGTATTATTCCATTGTCTAAGAAACCCCCCCACAAATATGTCTTATTTTGGTTTTAGACAGGATTTTAACACAAGGTAAAGATATTTTAAAACTAAACCTAGACAAAAATTAAAAATTGCTGTAAGGATTCATTGCAAATATATATATTTATATATAACCACATACAATTTTTTAAATTATCTTTTCAACTGAGCCCTAAGAGACTGTTTGTATACTTTTAAGTGATTTGTTGCCACAGGGCTGTAAAGTAAGTTTAGATTGAAATGTGGTGTGGATAAAAAGAGTTCCATTTCTAAAACAGAGACTACAGAAGAGCACGAATCAGTGGATGCTGTAATAAAGAAAAGCCATATTTGATCTCTTTTCCTACAATTTTCTGTTCCACAAGAATCATTATTTTGTCTGTCTTCCTTGCTTAATACTCATTTCCAAGAAGTCACTCTTTTAAACTTGGCCATTCAGTACCTCATAAACTGATCAAAGAATCATGAAGGGAAGAAAGAATATGTGTCTTGGAAATACAATTTGAAAATAACATCTAACACATCATTTCAAAGTATTGAAATCAAGCCTTCCTACCAAAAAACCTCTCCTTCATTTGCTGTTTTAATACAATTTGATTTGGTGAATTGAAAGGTTTTCAGAAAACACAAAATGTTCAGCCTTGTAGCTTGGCCACAATCAAGAAATTTTAAAAGGGTTGTTAACATTTAATTGCAGTGTTCTGCTAATTATGACAATCACAGTGTTTGCTTCACTTCAAAGACCAAACTAGAGTAGAATAACAAGGAATGACAAAGACCAGAACTTGAGCCTGTTGGTGCATAACTGAAGCTGAACTAATCTTCCCTATGAGATATAACTTCAGGTACACATGTAGCACAAACATTTCTGAGGAAAACACCATGATTTTATATGATCAGTTTAAAATCTTAAATTCATTAAATCATTTGCTTTGTTCAAATTCATGTTTATAATTCAAATTTATATGGCAAAAGGCAAGACGTTGCTAACTAAAATACTTCCTGTCCTACTTTTCAACATAGTCACGACCACAAGCAAAAGAATATCAACTGTTTGAATTTGGATTTTATCTACTACAGCCTTAATCTACTGCAGACCTATAAGAATTATCAACAGCATTACTTTAAAAAGAAACTTTTCTCTTGATAAATTGATGCATTATTTTTCTAAATTAGGTTCATTGTACTTCTGCTGCTGCTTTTGTGAACCGAAAATCTAAGAAATGGACCAAAAGTCAGAGATTCAAAATTAGACTTTCTTTGGATTATCTGTGTTGGTGAGCTCAAACCCAACAATCTGCACCACTGGTTCTTATATATTACTATATGTTTAGCTCCCAAATCACACAAATGTGTTTTCAAAGCTGCTTCTTACAGAAAAGTTTTGCAAAAAACAATTCAGCAAGTTAATTATTTTCTATTTATTTCAGCACAATTTTTTAATTTTTAAATAGCTTTTTGAACTGAATAGAATTTCCAATGTGTTTTTACTTGAAAAATTTAAATGGCAAAAGTGTAGAAAAAGTGCATCAACTAAGTCTATAACTGAAATTCAAACAAGCTACAATTTAATTTATTGCATTAGATTTGTTTCAAACAAACTTACAAATTTTCCTAAAAACTGAAACAGGTATTCATATATACACTTTAGAGAGAATGTTCACACAGTAAATGTACTGTAAATATTGTCAAGCCCTCAATTAGTCTTTCCAATTCCCCTAAACGGCTAAACTATTCTGAAGCGACCATGCCAATCTGATTTTAACACTTCTTATCCAAAGCGCAGGATCCAAACCGGGTGAACATGTGCTCCACAGAGAGACAAAGAATCACCTTATTTAAGTTGAATCCATTTCAAGAGCTACATTCATCACTGAATATCTTAGAGCATTCTGTAACATGGTAATTGTGGTGGTCCTCAAGGACATGGAATACAATTTCCCAAATTCATGTGAACGGTTAAAAACTTGCATCCAATCTTCGACATATTTGACTTCCAGGTAACTATCAGGTTACTGCAGTCCCTTAAAACCCGGCGTCCCCACCCATAAAACCAGATATTCCCACCCACCTGGACATCCCCACCCAGAATCACTTCATAGCTCAGCAGGCTAAGGAGGCCTTGACTCTGGATAAATGCTTAGCAATTGCTAAAACATTCCTCTGTTATCAATGCTGTTTTCAGCTCAGATGCAAGTCACAGACCCATACAAGCTTATATGAGGGAATTTATCTCTGTCCCAGACAAAACCAGCAAAACATTTCAGCATTCCCCCCAAAAAAGAAGCACTGTACACTCTCAAAACTTAAAATTTGCTCAGTTTATATGCTCTAGAGCACTTTACTGAGATTCAGTCTCATGAGATTCTAGTCACAAAAATTCAGTAGCTTTCTTACTTCAGCATGTTTGAAAAGTGATTTATCTTCATGAATAGATAAGTATACTTTCAAGTATTATTCTTTTTGATTTTTTTCAAAGTTCTCCTGAGAAAATTAACATTATTTTTGCTCTGAGTCAATCAAAACTGTGACTATGACTCACAGTGAAGTGCCACAAGCATTGTATTAGGAAGGATCACTGCCTTTCTGCAGTGCTACCCACTGACTAAACAACCAGAACCAAAGTCATGTTCATCTCTCAAAGAGTTGTCAAATCTGTCTACACCTTCTTCATTTACTTTTGTGGAGTAGTTAGTAGTAGTGGGGATAACATCAAGGAAGTAATTATACTCCATTAGGAATAATAATGTTTCTTTATGTTTCTGTATTTCCAATTTGCAAATTGCTTAATTTATTTTGCTTTCTTCAGTAATATTAATATTCATGCCTTCTTTGCCAAATTCAACATTAGTAACAATACTTCAATACTTCTGGATTCCACAGATTCACTATGTCTTTCTTTTTTTTCCTCTCTCTTACAAAATCTGTTGCTTATGCTATTTACTTTTTTTTTTCCCCAGACCATTATTAAAGATACAAAATAAAACACGATCTTAAATTGATATACCAGACAATGAATTACAACTAATTTTGTGTCATTTATGTTCATCCTATGTGAAGGTTTCTGTGCAAGGCTTCAAGCCAGTTGAAACATCTCTTATTCAGGATACGTGATTATTCTTCAGTGACAAATTTTCATATCAAAAGTGATATTAAATTCAGGTATTTGTTATTTCCTTGAAGTATAAAATAATTTTCCTCACAATGCAGCCTCAGTGTAAAGACTGATTGACTGCTACTTGAATTATAATTTATTATGCTAGAGTGTCACAGTTTTGGATTTTCACTGTGCTTAATCATGAATAGTTTCAGTCTGTCCAAAGTGACTGTAATAAAATTTTGTGGTATAATATATTAGCAGCACTCCAATCATCTCTTAATTTTGTCATTTTCATCTTAGACAGAGCCATCATTTTTGGCAGACATGAAATTTTATTTGGAAACGCATACTTCTTATTGACTAATGCCTGATTATCACCTCTCATTCAAGCGTTTCAGGAATAAGTATTTTATGTAAAATCTGAGATTGTACATGGCAATTTTTTAAATCAGTGAAGAATTATTCTGTTGTCACTGACTTCAGCAGTCATTGAACTCATAACACATGATTCAGGTCATTGCCCAGTTATTCTGGTTATACTAACCATAATTTATCTAGGGTATACTTTTACAAAATCTAGGTTAAAAAAATACATCTTCTAGGAATTCTTCACAATAAATCTTTTCTTTTTCCCCTTCCATCCATACTTTTCTCTTCATGGATTACAGTTGAAATTGATGAGTAAAACTGTTGTCCTTGACAAAAGAAAAATTTCCTCCTTATTTGGAAAAAGCTTAGAAGAATAATAACAGTTTATAGTATGGAAACATGACATACATATTATGGTGCACAGAATTCTTATCTCCCCACCTTTTCTCATCCCACAAGTAGGAGGATGTACAGAAGAAAAGGGCAAAAAACTGTTCAGGAGCTCTTACAACACAGAGAGATATGTCTGACCAGATGGTTTGGGAAGAACCCTGAAAACATACCACATAAGGACAAAGATGTAAAAAGGCCCCTGAAGGGAAAAGAAAATAGAGAGAAAGGGCATGGAAAGAGATTAATAGGGACAAGGGAGAGGAATTAGATGGAAAGGGAAACAGGCAGGGAGGGTCTGGAGGGAGAGGAGAGGAGAGGAGAGGAGAGGAGAGGAAGAGTGTGATATAGAGAGATGGAGTGCACATGTGGAGGGAGGTAGGGGACTGAGAGAAGGGTGACTCATCACAACTTTAACAGAATTAAGTCTTGGAGGAAAAAATCCCAACTTTGAGACAGTGCTTTTAAATAAAAGAACGGGCTGAAATATACTCTTTGTACTAAGAAGTGTTCTTCTCTAAAATTTAATCATTCATTCCAGATTCAAAAAGAATAAAGTTTGCATTCTTTCAGAAAAATGAAGTTTTGTTCAAAGAGAAACATTTGTCTGTGGGCATTGATTTATCTTTCTCAGTAAAATACACCATACATTTCATATGTTTAGTAAGCAATTAAATTGAATGTGCATACACTTTAATTTTCCTTTTCCTAATCTCATCTCCTTACATCCCAGAGAAACTGCTCTGGTTTTGTTCATGTACAGTAACAGATTCCTTCTGCTCGTTCCAAAGATTGTCAATGTTTTTTGGTGAAAAAATAATACTATCACTTCCATTTATCACATGACCAAAAAAGCCATGAAGGCAGCAAAAGTATCTTCCTTTTCTAAGAAAATCTTTATATACAGCACAAGCACATCCTGTTTGTGTTTTTTTAAATATCCATATGCTTCAACAATTATTTCTGGTTTTGTCTCTTACTTAACTTTCAATATAAGTATTCCCCAAGTTCCTTTTTTTCTATTATGTGTTTTAGAGTACTACTGTATTTCCTGTTGAATTTTACTGTCTTCCATATTTCTCTGTAGACCTTTTTTGCTTTATATTTTCACTGATGTATATATCACCTAGTGTATTGTCAACTGAGATTTTATTTTCCAGAAATCTCATGTTGTTTTGTGGTTCCCAAATGCCACCTAATGTTCTTATAGCCATCCTAAATTACAAAGACTTCCTTTCCTCATTTTCAACAGTTGTCACTTAGATGTAAACTCTTCAGCCATTACTGACTTATTTTGCAATTACCATGGCATCAATTCTTCCATTTCCACTTCCAGTAAGAAAGACAGGTTGCACAGTACCTATTCTACTTGTACATAATACTAATTTACTTTTTAAGTCTAACCATTACCGTATACTCTTTTCCCCCACTAACTTGCCAGAGCTCACTTCATGGGAAACATCATAGGAGAAATCTACTGTCAGCGCCTTGCTGAACATTTTAAAATATAGTTTAGTTCTTGAATCACAAATTTTCCACTGGACAAAAAAAAATGTTATTACCTATATAAGTGTTTCAAGACAAGCTCATGGTTTCTGAGCTTTTACCAATCTTCCCAGTAAGAGAAATTAAATTAATATTCCAAAGAAAAATTAATATTCCAAAGCTAATCTTGTGCGATAAAATTTTGGGAAAATATGTTGTTTATGCTAGCTTCTCCATTCAGTGATTTACAGAAGAAAGGAAATGCAACTCTGAAATGTGGTCCCTTCCCTTAATTTCTGTTTTTATTTGTGTGCACAATTATCACCTTGGGGCAATAGCTGATAGGACTTTATCTGAAGATGAAGGAAAACATAGTTCTTACTGAACACTAAACACCAGAAGTAAATGCAAATTACAAGGCAGATGCCAGCTGCAAAATTTTTGCCTGCTGATCACAACGATGTGAGACACTGTAGTTTCCTGCAATTGCCTCTTCATGGTAAGGTAGCTGGAGGGAAGATGATCTGACTTCAGATCATGATGGTTTCATATAGGCAGGCCAAATGTCTGTACATGCTTCTTGAGCTCTTAAGTTCAAATACAGACAATATTAAGCTACATGGAAAGAGCATTTCCCAATTCTTTGATCTCTCACTCCCCCTCTGTACAAGAAATATTAATGTCAGAAGACAATTAAACCAGTCAGGATACCAATTCTTAATTTTTTAGTTCCACTTACAGAGGTACTGAGATGAGAGCAGGTACATTGTTTTACATATTACATGAAATACTATTGTAAATATTTTTAGGGGATGAGTTTTGTTTTGTTTTCCATCTCCTTGGAGGCAAATGTCTTACACACCTTTTCAAGACCTTCTTCCTTGAGGCTGATGACATCCAAATCAAAATCTGTCCTTAAGCCATTAGTTTTGTTGAAAGTTATCCTGCCTGTGAGACCTTCCCAGTGGGCCTATGGAGAAAGAAAAAACAATTTCTAGGAATAAATATCTCTTCCTTTTTTTTTTTCCAGAAAGGACAAACTACTCCTTCCATGATGGGATCATTAATTATTCATTTTATGTAAATAATTTACCTTACAGCTGATTTTTTTTAATATTTTGTATTTATTTTTTGCTAACGAAATCCAACTTTCAGTCTTCAAAGACCATTCTTTAAACTTTCCATGTCAGGCAATAAACTCTTCTACTGAATGAGATGAAAGGCTGCTTAGTTTTCATTCCTCCATCATTCATATATGCATTTCCCCTTCTGCTTCCCTACATACCTCTCCCTCCCCGGTCCCCAAGCTTCAATCTGTTTCATTAATGCTGGACTTCGTTTTTTTTCTCAGGAAATTTCATTCAAATAAAGGCTTACTTTTGCAAGATGCTGATTCCCCTGAAACCACACTAAGACCACAAAAATTGAGGTCAGTGAGCCAGCCTTCCTGAGCTTATTCTTCACTTCTAATGAAGTGCAATAGCCTCATTTTTTTATAACTTAAAATCTACCCTAGTTCTGAAACAATACAAAGTAAGAGAGGAAATGTGGGAAATAAAATTATCATCCTAGAAGGAACTAATATTGAAAAAAAAATACATTCTGTTGCAAATAATTATCCTCATCATAACATTTTGCATATCTACATTGAGAAACAATGTATTAGGAGTTACAATATGAGAGACTTGAATAGCCTACAGTGTTCACCTTTACCATCTTGAATCTCCTAGCTTTACTATCACTATCTATCACTATCTAAACAGTATCTTGGGGAATCAAGGAGACACATAGCAATTCACCATAGAAAATTAAGAAAAAAATTAATTTAAACCAGGAAGTAAAAGTAATTCCTGGCCCCTTTAAACTTTTGCCAATATTTAGTAGCTGAATTTTGCATAATCAGTCTCTATTTTTGAGTTTCAGTCTACAGTTTAGAATTTCAGTTGTTTGGGTTTTTATGCCACAAATCCTCCACACAGAACCCAATTACCTAAAAACATAAGTTTTATTTAGAATGCTGTTATTTAACCTTTCCGTATATTTTTGTTCCAATTAATTAATTCAGGAAAACCCACATTCAAATAAAAATGCTGTCTTGCTTGTTAAACTTCTTATGCATAAGAAGATGAGAGGTGACTGTTTACTGAAAAAAAAAAAAAAGGTGGAAGCCAAACAGATTGAAAGCAAAAGAACATGGGAATTGGGAGAAAAGAAAGCAGGGGAGCAGGACCCTTTATTAGTGAGTTACCTCCTTGATGAGACTCATGAAGCGGGTCCCAAAGCGCCATGGTTTGTGGCGGTTGCACTGCAGCGAACTGACGGTCATCTGTGGGAACTGCTGGACAGCCACCGACACCACATGGACGGCATCGTACATCAGCGCCGCGTCCGTCTGAAACGAGAGCACCACCAGAACCCTGAGCACAAAGCATGTGCTTCGTGAGACAGGCCGGCAGAGAGAGAAGGAAACAACAAATTAGCTCTGCTCATTCTGCTAAAGGGGAAAAAATGCTCAAATTCCTTCCGTGTCGCTGTAAAATGTAGCCTTGTTACCAAGTCATACATGAGTTATGTCAGGATCTTCAGTCAGTCTCAACTTTTCTCTTTTTAACGCTGTAGAAATGGCTCAAATAGCTACTTTTCAGGATCATTGGAGTACACTAGCATCTAATGACTCATGTTACTTTAAAAAGCAGGAAGTTAGGGAACTATATAAATCACTGTGTGCATGTTTGATTCAAGTTGGTCATTTTCATGAGTATTGCAAAAGAAAAAGTAAACAAGTTGACAAAACCTTAGCTATAAAGGAAAGTGTACAGATTCACAAAGTAATGGGTTTTTTTGAAATTACACACAAGATTCCATCCCAACAGTATTCAATTGATTAATTAATAATTTTTAATGTTTATCAGTTCAATTCCCTATGGCAAACTAATCAGTATCTTCAATGAGCCAGAGGTAGATTAGAATTGCATCAAAAGGCACATTAATGTTAATAGTTTTCATGTCCCATCATAAATAAATAGACTTAGATGTAGTGTTTGCTAAGTAATGTTGTATTAGCAAAGGACAGAGGCAGCCTCTCAGTACACACCGTCCTGCTGTACAAGAAAGTGATATCTCTCTCTTGTTCTCCTTGATCAACACAGGCCTGATAAGCCTCACAACCAACAGCACGAGAGGACCTTAGATTCAGCTGGTGGAAATGAGTGCTACGCCATCTGCTCAGCATACCTTAGAGAAAAAGGACCTATTTCCCCTTCTCATTCACGTAATTAGTGAGCTGTGAAATTAGTTCTTTAATGGATAGGAAACCTGGAGATTATTGCACTTGTCACAATACAATACAATGCAATACAAAATGAGCTCATATAGTGCCTTTCATGCAAAGGCATCCCAAGGCTCTTTACAATAAAACTAAACATAAAAATGCAAAAATATTCTTGCATTATAGCCTATAAGCTACTGCTAAAGAGAAAAATATATGCTTACATTTAAATGTCTCTCCCAAGGAGAGATTTCAGAATTCAAACAGAAATAAATCCTAATTTTAAAATAGTCAGGATAAGAGGTTTCAATGATCTCAGGCTCCAAGCAGTTTATGCAGGGGTTCCAAATCAGTCAGGAAATATTTTTGCTGCCAAATTGTTCATTATCTTCAAGGCATTAAAGTGCTTTTAAGGCAAGCTGATATTTGACAAGGAGGCAGTGAAACACCAAAAAGTTGGAATGACATGCTGAGTAAGCGCCATGCAAAGTTTAATATTTTAGAAGCAAGATTTGGCAGTAGTTGAAGTCTAGACAACAGCTTTTAAAATAAACTGCACGATAAGTACAACACATAAATCTGGCTCAGAAATGCAAACTGGTTTTTAAATCAGTTTAACTTCTAAAACTGTAGTTCTTGCACCAATGAAGGAAAATTGAAATTGCTATGAAACTTCAGCAAAAATATCCCGCAAAGAAGCAATCAGAAATTCACCACCAGTACCAACTGATCAATTAGATGTAAATTTTGAAACAGAACTGCTAAGACTCGTCAGAAGGAATAAAATGGACATCATGCCAGATGCAGAACAACATGGCTTTCTGTAAAATTCTATAAGCCACTGCAGTGGAAATCTGTAGGATGACAAAAACACCCAAAGATGTCAAAGGCACATGATGAGCTCCAGCCGACATATGTTGTAAGGCACTGGAACAGACTGCTCAGAGATGTTGTGGGTGTTCCCATAGCTGCATGTGCTCAAAGCTGGTTTGAAAGGAGCTCTGGTCCATGGCAGGCTGGGTTGGGATTAGATGATCTTTAAGGTTCATTCCAACCCATTAACATTCTATGATTCTATGATCCTTAAAACATATTGTCAAAATCTGTTCATCAAAGATAAAGCAAATGAGGAAGAAAATGTAACAATGTCATATTCATAACACAGTTGACAAGCCCTGTCCTATCAGACGGATAGTGCCGAATCTGCAGCTATCAGTTACTACTGTCACTAATATAGTTACAAACACACCATAAATTAAGTATATCTAGATTTTCATGCAGACAGATATTTTGCTAAAATTATTTTTAGAAGTCTGAACAGTTCTTTAAATATTCTAGAAGAAAATATCCTATTAAAACTAAAACAGAATTTAAAAATTAACCTTGATACATAATATTCTTATCTTTATTCAGTTTTGTATTAAACTAAATTGGCTTATTAAAAAATTCAGTGGAAAATATTGTACAGTTCACTTAATGAATAGCATGAGCCAAGCTCATTCTGATGATTAGTAAAGTATGCACATACTTCTTTACGTTATACTTCTTATGCTATCTTTACCTGCATATTATCTGAATAATACTACTACAGTAAGTAGAATAGCTTAAAATTTTCATATGCAGTTCATTATTCTCTTCAAGGTCATCTTTGTCTTCATTTCTTTAGTCAGTAAACTTTTATCCTTGTGAGATAAATCCAACTACATTTAAAAGGTCAAACTGTTCATAGGGTTTTGCTCAGTGTCTGATGGTCACTAACATACTCTGAAATTTTTGTGCATTAATTAAAATTATTCTTAACTTCTTTCAAGTGTGACTTCCTTAGCTGCATCAAGAATGAAATGAAACTTCATATGCTCACAAATGTATACCTGTATTTGTTTCCTAGGTAACCATGACAAAAGTATTCAATAAATGCATAGAAGTGAAAGAATACTTTCACATTTTATTGACATAGTCCTTGAAAAGGTGTGAACACAATAAAAGCAATTCATATAAAGCCTTTAATCCATTGTGAAACATATTGCATCATACACAATAAATAGTTAGTTACTGACTGGATTTCAGATCACATTATCATCTGAAACAAACTTAATTCAGACTGACTGTGGTCACTGGTTTAGGTGTTAACATGCCCAGTTCACACTGCAACAAGTTTTTCTTGCTAAGCTTGTATTTAAGACAATTGTATTTCCAAGACTTTAGGACAGAATGAGAATGTTGCATTTCCATTTGGCAAAAGGAGTGTAAGTACACAAGGCAGACTATGTTCCATAAGGAATGAATTTTCCATTGGCCTTTACAAATTGTATTTTATTTCTTACACAAGAGTTATGCCCTGGATAGAACACTGGATGCAAAGTCAGGCTGTTGGATTTGGGGTTTTTTTAACTCCCAATATATCCAGTCTATTTGTAGTCAGATTTACGAAGGACAGAAACGACGTAGAACAATTTGGAAAGTAAGAACAGCAGCTGCTCTTCTTTAATCTAGGAGCCTGAGTAAGTAGTAGATACTGGAGGTACAATGATTAGGACAGCTTAATCAAATTTCCTCCCTCCCCAGCATAACCGTTTTAGGGAAAAGAAACATTACTAAGGCATCACTGCCGAGCAAGGATTTACAGTGGAATACTTACTCATTTCAAAACCATCAAAAATGTTCTATAATCACCTTAGCCTGTGAAGCAGTATTTCTCCTTTGATAATGACTTACTCTTTTATATTTAGTGACAATTTAAAACACAATACAGAATTATTAGTCAGAAACCCTTGAATAAATGGCATATTTCATAAACAAACAAAACACTTCCATTTTTCTATTCTACCATCTGCCTTTCATTTTCTCCCATAATATTCTTATATTTCATGTTATTTCCATTGTGAGTACAGTGAACAGAAATAGGCCTCCATTCAAGGGGGGTTTTTAATATCATTATTTCCCTTTGAAGACTGATTTTCTTATAAAAGCTGCCTCTGCTTCCTTTTTTCTAAACAACTTTAAAAAAATTATGTGCGAAAAGTCAGATGACACTTAGAACTCAAGAAGCAAAGATTACCCACATTTCAGGAGAGGTCTCATTACTAGCACTATTACCTTCCTTAAAGTTTTTCTTGTTTGATAAAAAATAAAAAGTCGAATTTAAAAATTACTGAATATAAACTACAGAAACAATGGTAGGTTACATATAAAAATAAGTTAAGATTCTTTTTACTTATAAAAGTCTGTATTTTCTTTGTTATAGATTCTACTAACGCTTGATCAAAAAATTTTAAGGACTAGATCTCAAATTTTGTTAGGATAACATGATTTTTACCCATGAAACGGAATAACTAGTAACATAAGAACTTTCTCCCCCAAATTCTCATATAATGTGGTGTCAATGGTGCCAATTATCATTCTACTTAATTCAGTACATATTCTTTATCAGATGCCTCCAAACTCTACTTTCAAATCTGCCCTTCAGAGATTTTTCAAGAAGGTCCAGAACAAGAGATTAATATCAAAGAAAGAACACAGAAACCAAGCATGGATGAAAAATATGAAAATACAAACAAAAAAAGCCTTTATAAACCCATGTTATCTTAGTGATAGAGTTTTAAGTTGTATTAGATTTGAATATCTTTAACAACCATTAGAAGGACTTTTGCACAAGCCCATCAACAAAAGACATTTCAGTTAGATGATGCCTGACAAATGCAGAATTACGCACACAGATTCCAGAGTCCAAGACCAAACATACTACTGCTACTCACAGAAAGCTCTCCCACACGCAAGGCAATTATAACAAGTGAATGAAATTAAGAAGAAATGGCTTGCAAAACTAGTTCCTCCCCTCCTCAGCTAATAAAATCTATTGCCCCTGAAATCATTTCACTTAATTCTCACTTGCTAGCACATCCCACAAAACCATTTTGCTAAGTGAGATTTAATAAATCTCTCAGCCTGGGATTAAATTTTACTGCTTTATGAACTGTTAAATTGCATTGTATGCTTATTAATGCTCATGTTTTCTTATTTCTTGACACATTCCTAACTCCACTCTGGGGTACTATTAAGAAAAGAGCATATATATATATTTTCACCCCCAAAAATGCATTCCAATAGGGAGCAAGATATGAGCACCAGTAAGCTATAAACAATGTTCATCTAACTTTTCAAAAAATGAGTTAGCCTTTTTTTTCAAATTATTCTAGTAATTAGAAGAGAATTATTTTAAATAATACGTAGCTGCTTAAATTATTTTTGTAACATTTAGCGGTCTGGTGAATTTTAACAGAGGTTGGTTTACAGAGATGTGTATGGGATTTTAAGCAGAGACAAAATAGATGCAAATTATTTTCCCCATCACCAAAATACTTAACATAATCCAAACAGAGCAAATTATTTATTTCATTTATTATCGAAAAAGACTTTACACCCAAAAAAAAAGCGTTTTAGGTTGGTTTATTTTTTAATCTAGAAAAAGTGAACTAGTCAGGTAATTTTACATTTTAAAGTGTATTTTTTTCTTACACAAAAAGGCAAAAGAAAAGAAGTGATTTCCTCTTTTGCCTCAATGCCTCCTAGTTTGAAGTCCAATTTGAAGAGATAAAACAAAGTGGAACGATGACAAATTTTTAGAAAATGACAATAGAAAAAAGGAATAGGAAAAGCATTCCAAATGATAGTGATATGGTTTTCACACTTGCTGTCATTGCAATTGTCACTATATAGGAAACAATATACATTTTTTATTGATAGAATAAACACTTATTTCCTGGTATAAAAGTTTGAAGTGGTAGAACTTTTTTCATCTCTCAGAACATTTTGATAGTAATGTCATTTAATAGAACATTTAGGTGTTAAGAATCTGGAAGTATATGAAAATGAGTTAGGTGGGTAGCCATCTATTGCAGCTTAATTTTAACTTGTTTCAGGTGAAACTTTCAGACAACTTGAAATTTTGTCAGAAAAAGATATAAAAAATCTGTTTAGTAAGTAGTTTAAAAATGTTGCCCTGAAATAAGAACAGCAGCAGTATTTCTCCCATCTGCTTGACCTTTGATTGAAGACCAGAATTTCATTTTAGCAAATAAAATGTTAAAGATTTAGAATACAAGCTGAAGTGAATAGGAAATTTTGAGTTATTTTTCGGACACGGACACCTTGTCATTCTTGGGAAGTGAGAGCATAAATATTAACTATGAGAGAAATTTTCATTTAAGAGAATAAGTAGTGTTAAGGAAACTTCCCTGTCTGACCAGTCACTCCCACCACCTGAGCTGGGACAGAAGCCCCTCTGCAGCCACACCATAAATCATGCAGCCTATCTGGTGATCTGCATTTACCTGGAATAGTGGAATAAATACTAACAGAATGGTGATGGGGGAGGGGGGAAGGAAGTAAAAAAATAGATTTGTAGTTACATATTTTTGAAATATATTTCTTACATATTCTATTTTCTGTGGTTTCACAAGATCCTATAGGCGTCTCCTCATGTCATGAACTCTACTAACTCAAGAATAAAATTACCTTCAGTGTATTGCTTGCAATAGCAAAAGTCAACTGACTGCATAAACCTTTATAGAATGTGCTTATAATATACAATTAGGAGCAAGATGTTATAATGTTTCTATTTAAGTTCTATAATTTAATATATATATAAATTTCTACATATCCTTAAAAATGAATGCAAGATTTCCAGGTGAAAAATATTGTGAAACACTTTCTCAACTTTCCTTCTGGACTTTAGAAATTATGGTATTGGCTCTATATATATATATATTTTTTTTTTTGCAATTAAATACCCCATCAACGTCTTATATACCTTAGGGACAGATAGCAAAAACCTAATTACAAGGAACAATGGGTCATTACTTTGTCTTTGGTAGCCTATTTCCTTTCATCTGCTCTAAAGTTCAAAAAATCAATATGATTGTGATCACCGCAACTCCATCAACCACATCCACAATAAAGCCCTGGCTGCTACTATTATATTAGCTCAGCATCCAAGACTTATCACACCGCATGAAAAGTCCTTCTGCATGAGCAATTCATAACTAATTACAGAAAGATCCCACTCAGCATACAGAGTGAATACCTTTGTACCCGCATGCAGCAAGAAAGTACACCTGGGAATGGAAATGAGAGGCATAAAGCTAATATAGTACAGAGATTAAATGTAAATCTGATCAAAAAAAGAGAGAAAACCCCACACATTCTAAAGAATGAATCTCTAAATATTCTATTTTTGATTCCTGTAAAAATAGTACATTTGAGGATTTCAGAGCTTTCACATCTCCAAATTTGGTAGGTAAAATGACAAAAATGTATATTGATGATTTAAATGCAGATAAAAGAGTTATGAGTATTCATAATAAATTTCCTTCTCCTGCTTTAAATTTCTCTTCTTTTAAAAAGGACTAATGATACAGACTTTAATATCTTCAGCAAAAAAGATGATTAAATGTTTGACATTGCAAAGTTCATGTTTGCAGGAGAGATGAAATTTAAGCACTATAAAACAGAAGTAACCCATGAAAGAGTATACATTTATTTCAAAATAGGATTCTGCTTTATGTCAGTTTTCTATAATTCTTTTATTAATTTATGTCCTATGGCTCTGTTTTAAATAAGTAATGTTTTCTTCTTTTGAACTAACATCTCCTCAAAATCAGTAATACCTAAAGAAAAAGATATTAAAAAGACACACTGCTGGCCTGTGACTTAAAAAATCAATCTTTTTTTAGATTTTAAAAGCAGATATTCTACGTGGGGATTTTTTCATCTTTGAGATTGTTTAGAGGTTTGGAGGATTTTTTGGTTTTGTTCTGTTTGGTTTGAGAAGTATATATATTTTTAGATTCTTCTTTTTTTTTTATGAATTTTTGATCAACTTGTCTGCTATATGCAGACGATAGTCTAGATAGATTCCTGAAAATCAAACTGATTTTGCAATATTGCCCTTTTTTCTTTGCCACTGTGTGTCCGTCAACTGCCTTTCACTGTATAATTACTTTTTTATTTCAATTAAATTTTCCATTAATTAATATTTATTTCAGAAAAAAAACTTTTTATCATGTTATGATGCTAGTTCTAATAATCAGATTCTCAAAAATTTTTGATTCCAGCTTCACAGAGTAGACACAGAATTAATAAACACATTGACATATTTGCATTAGACACATTTTGTTTCAATTAAAATCTGCTTACAGTACGGCAATTTATTCAGTGATTGAAAAGCTGCATTCTCATTTGTGACACTATTTTCTGGGCTATCTTCTAAAACTGCCCTCATAAAAGCAGCTATCCTTGACTATTATTCTAACATATTAGCCCACAAAAATTTACCTAATTTAAGAACATCTTCAAACTCTGGTGGTTCAGGAAAAGCTGAGTAACTTTTAATGGGATCATCCATGGCTAATGAAGAGAGGTATCTCGACAATGAAACTTTATTTAAAATTTTAGGTACTCAGATATCCTTGAATAGCAAAGCACACAGACATTAAAAGTATATTACAAATAAGGCTATACAAATAAACAAAGTAAGATAAAGAAAATTTGTTGTATGGGGTTTATGTGTATGAACTTTTCAAAACTTACAATTCACTCGTAATAATTCTATGCTAGAAGGAATACGAGCTTATTAACCAGAAGTCAAACTGATATTGCTATCATGTTAGACATAGATGCTCTTCTGGCAAATATAAGAACCAACTACAGTCTCCACAGTGATCAGATTTTTTTTTTTTAATATATGTTTGAAACTTGTTACATTCAATAAAATCTGTAGCAATATACAGAACTCAAATTCACACAGTGATCCATCCTGAAAATTTTGGAACTCTCTCTAAGTGCAGTTCACTTTCAAAGGGATATTTATATCATAAAGCCAACTGATAGTACATAATTTTCATAATTACTAAACCAAAAATAGGAATTGAAGAAACTGAATATTCTTCCAGCTTTTTCAATACTCCATCAGGATTCCACCCATCAGGGTAACAGTCAAATTACTTCACTGCATCTAAATCTACATTTAAAAATAAAAATGTGTCCAAGCTTATGCAGAAGTTTTAAGAATTTCTTTGCATGTCTCTGAGTAATCTGGTGAGAATTTATTTTTCCTGATACATGTACCTCTTAACTATGCTTAAGCAAGATTTAAAAGCATATTTTTCATACCATTCATCTTATTTTTCAGAACACTGTCCATATCTGAAATTGCAGATTGTAAGAAACAAGAAGGAAGAGAGAAGAGAAAGAAAATCAAGGAAATATAGAAGTATTTGACCTCAGTATCACAAGGATTCCTAGTTTTCTCATTCATACTCACAAACTCCCCTAACCAAACAGCCTTTGACAGATAAAGCAATATATTAGTCTTGTCTCTAAAACTAAATGGAAGAGATTATTGATCAGGTATGGAAAATTTACAGGAAATAATATAATATTTTTATGCTCCCTGGACAGTGAGCAAACTTAAAATAAAATGTCACAAAGTTAAAATCACAAAGGATCACATTTCACCTAGATGCCTAACTTTATGGTTTTATCAAAACAGGCTGTTTTGCAAAGACTCCTGCACAGAAATAAATCCAAGTAGGCTAAAAATTCTATCATCTTATTTTCTTCATCTCCTATTTCCTGTAAAAATTTTCATGGACATGATGCATATTCATAGAAGGAAAATTGTTTGTCCTGAAGCTGTTAATCTAAGACGTTAACTTCTGCCTTTGATAAAGAAAATTCCAGATATCACAGAGTGTAATAAATGTCACGGTTGTTTAGAAAAACCTTTCCTGACTGGTCATGAATAGCTCAAGGCAGCAGGCAGCATACAAATGATATGTGCAAGACAGTAGTTTCTTCATTTTAATGTGATTATCTATTTCATCTCCTATTCTAATGAAACTGAGAAGGCCTGAGTAATCTAAAGCTCAAAAGGTAGCTTTTTCAGAGTCTCAAATTTATTAGTAGTTGATTTCTTTACAATGTTTAATCTAATATTTAATTAAAAGTCAACAAAAAATTACCCAGTTATAAAAATCACAAAAAAAATCTTTGAGTTCCAAGGAGCTACAACTCTACATTTTGTCAGAAAGAAAACAATGTAAAAGAACTATTTCTGCAGAGAATTATTTCTGTATGAGTTGTTTATGTTGAAATATCTTAGAAGAACCAGTCTATCCATCATAGACTGTAGTAATTTAAGAAACTCAATCTCACAGAGCTCTAGTTCACTAAAAACACTGACACAGGAACAGTGAAATCTGATACCAGAGCTCTTAGCAGGACAAGACTGCCGAAGCATAGGTAGGAAGGGCCTTTTAATCGCTTCTCAATTCTCATAATTTCTCATTATGCTTTCTGTAGAACTGATGACTTTCTAAATCATGTAGAAGAGTTTTCCTCTTGTGAGTGTGTTTCCATAAAGTTGATGTATAAGAGTCTGCTTCCATAAACATTTAGCTAAATTATTTTGATTGAAACCAAATGCTTTTAAACAGGCTTGTTTTGATATTTTAAACAAGTATTAAATCTATATTATTTACTTCTCTTTCTCTATGTCTATTTTTGCTTTAGTCTGTCACCAAAACAAAAACAATACTTGCCCACTCATTTCCCTCTCATTAAGATTTGTTCTCACAATAAGTTTTGAAGGCTTCATTACTGTGAAATACTTTCCACAGATTTTACTTTTGAACAGCAGTAAGCTTTTGAAGTGACTCTCCTGAGGTGTGACACCACAGAGTAGTGCTCTGGTGCACATCATGAAAAGGTCTCCAAATGCATAGGCTCTCTTAAAATAAAATTCACTGAAAGATGTGATTGAGGGCTGTATTTTATGTGCTCTGTCTGCTAATTGGCTTTGTCCAAAGGAATGAACTAGCAAGTCTGAAGCAAAGTAGCTGTAAATAGAAGAGTATGAAATAAGAAGTGTCAGGCTTTTGGCACCGGCAGCTTTGCTTTACGAGGCTGCCTCCAATGGGCCTTTTTCTCTTGCTATTGTAGCCATGTCATAACTAAATTCCAGTGATCACTTGGGAATGTCTGGTGCCATCTTCAGGTGTATACTCCTTTGCTGTTATTAGGAAAATATTAGTATTATCTTCATGCCATCTCTAAATCAAATGTGCAAATCCTGACCCTGTTTACTCAAAGAGAAAAGAGAACACCCCTGATTTGAAACAAACAAAGAAAAACTTTCTGGCCTGAAAGGATGGCAGCTACTCATTTAAAGTATGAGGAAATGAAAAATAATAAAGCATTTTCAACTCTACAAATATGAAGAAAGGAGAAGCAATGTGTATATGCAATTTATTTATAGAAGATAATAGCTTTTTATAGTGGTCAATAGAGGCTGGGTTGAAAGTCATTTGTCAGACTGCACAATTGCGTAAGAATTGAAGATGGGAATGGTTGCCTTTGGCTCTAACTGTTAAAAACTGGTTATCAATCTTCATCTAAGTCTTCAAGGAGCTTCTCTTGGTGAGCAATCGATACAGCATTTGCCACAATAGCTCATTTAATTATTTTCATCCTAAATATCCTGTCAGCAGGGAGATGTCTTCCTGATTTTAATTAATTTCGAGATCATTGATTTTTTTGCCTTTTCCTTTCCTGTGGTTACACAAGCAGACACAAAGGCACAGACATACACTTTTAGCCTGCAGGCTATGTAAGATGTATGACAAGTCCTTGGTGAAAACCCTGCATATAACTGTAGTATACCTAGATGACAAGCAGCTTTACTTTTAAATCTTTAACTTTCAACTGCTGCAAATGAGCCTCCGGCATCTAAACCTAGTTGGGCAAAACAGTAAATTGAAAAGCATGTTTGCTGAATAGTTTTCAATTAAAGAATCTCTAAATCAATAGGTAGTAAGGATATCACGGGCACAAGTCTACCATAACCTACAGAGCAACACAAAGGCAGACAACGCAAGTCAGAGAAGTGAAAATAGTAGTGGAAATCACGAACTTACATTATATCTGTAAATAAATAAAGATGTTGTATTGATGGATACCATTACACCCAAAATAAAAGTGCTTTAGGCTCTAGAGTGCTATGTAACATTTTCCCTATGCTAAATAATAGAAACAAACAGGACAAAATGCAAGTCACTCAGAACAGTCTTAACATTTGTAAAAAGACAAGCTTATAACAGAAGTTAAAGAAAAAAGGTTTAGTCTGTACACCTAAAGAGAATAATGCAATTTCTGCATGACAACCCTTGCTTCCCATTCTCAGAGAAAACTGCTAACCCTGTAAGTGTCTACATTGTAAATGGGTGAGATAACTGGTCTCACGACACCCAGCAAAAGCCTGGGAATTGGGAAATGGAACTCAGAGAGAAGTCCACTCTTTCCCTTAGAATTACATTAGTATGTCTGTATAAAAAGTGTTGACAATCAGGTAAAAAAATATTATTTTGAACCCCTCAAAAAGTTTAATTGCTTCTGGGCCTGTATATAGATCTACCTGTATCAGGGATACTCCTGCATAAGTAAACAGACTCATTAAGAAAAAGGAAGTTTTCATTTTAAAAAAAAAACTCAAAAATATAAATAGCTGAAAAAAACGTATATCTGGTGTTTAAAAGATCAGATGGATTCATTTCAGTCAGTTTGTAATCCCATTTTTGTCACTTCCACCTTTTTAAGAAAAGGAGAGGGGAAAAAAAGACCAATCTGTACTAAATAAATTGGCAACTACACTAATGAAGAATAATTAAAATCTACATACATTCCAGAGTGGTTAAAAACCTCTTCATCATTTTATTTGTAGCTAATAATAAAGCAGTTATATACGATTATTCTTATTTAACATGGCATGGAATGATTGTGGAGTTACTTACTTTAATAAAAAGAATATAATTTCACAAGACACGTATACATCAGAAACCAGGCAAAGTGACACATTCCATTTTAATGCCACTGTACAAAGGAGAGAATTTCCTAGATCAACAAACGCCACAAAAGATACAGTATTGCAGAAGAGATAGTAGAGCACCCTTAAAGGGATACATAATATCATTAATTACCCTGCTTCTAGCTGCGGTCTTGAAAAGAGAGGCTGCTCCTAAGCAGAGCACCAGTAATAGGGGTTTTCCATCAACATTCTTAGCTTAGACCTTGGACAGTGTTTCCATGTGCAGCTCTTCGTCACAAAATGGTTTTCTCCACTATCCTTCCCTGGAAATGATAAAATTGCCTCTAGAATAAATCCAGTAATTTCTTTCTCTAAATCCATGAAGCTTAAATACATTAAGTTTAAATCTGAGAAGCAAGTAGCATTAATTATTTTTATGTAACAAATTAAAAAAAAAAAGAGTATTTAACATTATTTCAGTTTCTTAAAATATGAACAAAATTGTCAGATTAAAATACTAGTAAAATATCATCACTGTGCTCTCCTTGGATGAGCTACTGTTGTATAAACATCTCTGTATTAAAATTCTGAGAAAGTCACTCTCTCTGTCACAATCTATTAAGCACTCTATCATATTAACACAACTGAAAGAATTTGGAAAGTAGATGTTTGTTTGAAAAATGGAAGGTGGGAAAAACAAGACCAGGAAGCAGTTCTGTACTTCAGAGACAAATGCAGTTCCTCTCACAGATGTTCCTCAGGGAAATAAACAACAGCAGCAAGGCCAAGTCAAGAAAGCTCCCTGAGAAGAAAAGCAGGATTTTAAAGTACTCCACCACATGCTCACATTCCTCTGGGAACTGTTATCCTGCTCAAACAAATCCAACTCACTAAAACTGACAGTTGTGCACTGCTCTTTATTCTTAAAGGATTAACATTAAGGAAAAATATTAAGTGGAAGTATATTTCAACATGCAAACTACATGAGAGACTATCTAATCACTGCTGCTAAAGAAGGGAGTATGCGCTGAGACTCCAGTCCCTTTTTCTTGTGCATGACTGGCACAAGAGATCTGCTGAGAGTCTGCTTTTCAAGCTGGTTTACATACTTAAGAAGAAAAAAAATAGGAAACTGAGCCACCAAATTATCCTTAGAGAGCAATAAATTTATGAAAAATCCTCTTAGAGACTGAACACCTGTTTACTTACACATTTATGAGCATTTCAGAGCTATTATTTGGATGTACATAATACACAAGGCTTTGTGTATGAATATTTTCCAAGTGCACTACCCTTTAAAAATTTCATCCCAGTGAACTGTAGCTTTACAGAACAAATTGTTATAAAATTCATTTCTATAACTTCAGCCCACCTAAAAACTACCAGGAGAGCTGTGAATTAAAAACCGCGATTCATCTGGTTATCCTGAGATTAGAGGAAGTCTAGACTTATGGTTTATGCTGTATACCCTACTCTGAGTAAAACTCTTGACAAATTTCAAGCACTTCATGTTATAAAAACCCAAGATCTGAATGGAAATTGTACTGTGCAATTTCTGTGAAACAAATCAAATACCATTATATAATTATAAGAAGCTCTAATCTACCCAAGTCAAGTCCAAGGGAGTAAACTGTTTCATTGGATAATACTTTACTCATTTTAGAAGTTAGACAGGATGCTTCACAGCTGTGGTGATCCACAAATATGGATTCCTGCCTCTGCCAAGCAAATGGCTACTCAGGCAAGCTGCAGCAATTCTATTTCTAAAAGGGTTGAAAATATGTTGTTGCTTTACCCAAAGGGTGATTTCAGGTGTACAAATAAGCAACAAGTCAAAAATATCACAAAAATAGCATTGTGAACAGAGAGTCGCTCAACACAGTTCTAGTTTTCTTAATCCCATTCATTCTTTACTGCAAGAGGTGGGAAAGGGAATAGGAGATGTTCCACATTTACAATTTATCTGAAGTACTTGGATAATAAATAAAATATCTTATGTTAATTGTAACAGACCGGACAGAACAGAAAACACACTTGTGTTTATTACTATAATTCAAACAATAGAAGCCAAATATTTTTACCTCAAAATATTTTTACCTGTGTTTTCTTGTTTAATTCAAGATTATGGGGGAAAAAAAAAAATACAGAATATACCTTAAGAAATGTGGAAACTAATCAGACTACTAAAACTGAACATGCAAAGCCCATTCATTGAGACCAGTCTATCTTTGCTTATAACCATTTTCATTTTTAATAGGGGTTAGACAGCAGGTAGTTTTTCACAGTTTCATTCCTTGCACCTACTCAAAGTATGATAGCAGGAAGGTTTTACACATTGCCTAAATGCATTTTGGTGTCCTGACCTCTCTTATTCCGAACAATCAGCGGTTCAGATTGTTCCACTCTTTTAATTCAAAGCACTGCACAGTAGTTTATTGAGAAATTTTAGTAATATTTTGAAATTGGCACCTGTACAGAGGCTCATTTCCTTGGATATTCTTGCACATGTTTATCTAAGCTCAACATCTTAACCTTACCTGGAAGGGATTTACCACTTGCCAGGGATCACACAGAAACCCTAAAGTGACAGGCTACTCCCTCAGGAAATGGATACTGTAAACATTCAGTGGGGCTAGAGATCTTTGGAAAAACTGATTAAGATGCACAAAGAGCAAGAGAAAAAGCTTTTCTAGAAAGGCAGGATGGAGAATGAGAGTCCATTATCTCTGCTTGTAGTGCAAATTTATTTCTCTATTCAACTTCAACAGTATCCTGCCCTGCTCTCGCCTCCCCCACCCCAATTACTTTTACTTACTGAAAAACTACTAAAATAGTTAACCACTAAGGATTATAAGAGCAATATGTGAAACACATCAAGAAGTGAGGAACTCTATCAGTAATGCAATTTAAATGGGTTCAAGCTATCCTAAGCAAAAATCGTGATATCCATACACACACAAATGCACAATAAATACAGTACAGAGTTCAAGAAAAACAAAAAGGACTCAAGGAGATTATATTTTCTATTTATACTGGAAATCTTTCTTACAATAGTGTTAAAAGAAAAAATAAATTACCAGAAAGGTTAATCTAATATTGCTACTTTACTAGTAGCTCCTCAGGATGAGTGCAGTAGAGACTCTTACATATCTAAACTTATTTCAGCTGCAGGTACAAATAAATTGGCAAAATAAATTATTTTCAGATTAAGGAAATTTCAAACTGCAACACAAACATGCAACACTTGTGAAAGCTATCCAATGTGTTTTTTCTATCTTATCAAGTTCATATATGGACAACACAGATATTAACCACTTCAAAAAAAAAAGATAAAAAATTAAGCCAATTTCAAGTTCTTCCAAAACAGATTACATAGAAGAAATTTGGTAAATTCAGATTACAAAGGGAAAAAGCTTGCACTTTTCTAATTAAATGCATAATCATAGATGCAGATTCATGTTAGCAATGCTAAATGTCTTCTGTTTTAATGAGCCATTTGAAATGAAATGGTTGCCTGCAATTAGACATCTGCAGTCCAAGGACAGCAAGCCAACTGTGTAGTCTGTCTGCCAGAATTACAGTTGCATTCCTCAGCAGGACAATAAGGAGAATGGATAATTGTAATTATAACATATACATCCCTTAGTGTTCTGTGGTTAAAAGAGTGTGAACAACAAGGGTTCTTAATACATTTAATTGCTGGCTGCTAATAAAGGGTTGTCAAAAAAAGACCATTTTTAAAATGCATTCCAATTCCACTACGAATTACAAACCAAGGTCACTAACTACTCACCTGAGGACTAATCTCCCAGAAAACTGTCCCTTAGACCTGTAAATATCTAGTCAAGGCCTGGTGTTCAGAAAGTTGCAAGTTCATATGAAGGCCAGTTGAAGAGATGGGAGACAATGGAATATTATTCTAAGGGTTTAGCACCTTGTAAATTCTCTACTCACATGCACTTTGCTAATATCTATGTGAGCTTTTTTCACGAAAACTTGAATGAAGATCCTAAATACTTTTTAGATGTTTTTCTGTCTCTTTCCTTATACACTTAATATATCTGAATATTTCACCTAACAAAATGTTTCCATTCCCTTATAGGGCTGAGAAAAAAATGAAATTGTAATTTATCTATTCAAACTCAGGGCAGACATTGTAGCTGCATTCCCTGAGAGAATGCTTCTCTCACTTTGCCAAATTATAAAAAAAAGAAAGATAGAATTTAATTACCTCCAGATTTCATCTTTCATTCAGTGCTGCTTAAATTTGCACTTTACTTTGAGGATTTAAGAGTAAAGACCTTATTATTTCTTCTGTCTTTGCTATATATTCTAAACATGAATTGAAAATTCAGTATTATATTACTATAAACTCTTCTGCAGCAAGCAGCCACCTGAAATGCTCTATTCCGTGAAATCACACTGATTTTTTAAAATATATTTCATTAATAGTATTGACAAAATAAGCGATATCACTTAACAGAAATTAGAATTCTTCCAAGCTTATACACAGGCTATCATGTTTAAGTTGTTAGGTAAGTTTTCTTTAATGCAATTGTTTTCCTCCATTTTTATTTTCCTCAGTTCCTAGATGAAGCTGAAACTGAGATTTCACACTTCTGGAATTGAATAAATTCAATTAGACACCTGACTAATTCATTGTATCCTCTTAAATACTCTTCTCAGGTCAGCCAACTTGGTGAATTTCTATAATTTTTGAAACTGTGAAAAAGGTCTTTATTCTAATACTCAGTACTGTTACACTGAACCTCTAGGAATCCAGACCTCTGAATGCAATCCACATGCCTTATATAATCCCATACCCAATGCACAGGACATTTCAGAACACAATTCATCTTAGCCAGCATTCTAATTTAGCTACCCAGTAGCAACTACTCAGCACAAAATAAAATCTCTTTCTTTTTTTTAAATGTTTGAGAAAGTGTCAAACCTCCATAACACAGGCATCTATCTAAAGGCTGCAAACATTCCTTCTCAGCAGGCCTCAGACATGCATTTGTAAAGAGACATACAACTCATTCCTTTTGAAAACTCTGCCTCCATTTAACCAGAATATAGAGAAAATTCACATTCTCCTTTGACTGGTAAATGGGAAGCCTGCTGGAGTACAACAAATAAGGGAAAAGATTACTATATATCTAGTTGTGGATGAAAAAAATTAATTATTAGACTCTAGTCTTCTAAAAGCATAAAACCAAAGTTTGGTTTCTAAGTGCTACCTCAGAATGGTTGAGATAGGAGATAGTCATCCTGCTCTTCTTTCAGAATAACTGTCTTCAAAGCAGAGGAAGACAAATAAATAATAAAGTAACATAGGAGAAAAAGGATTTAGTATTACAAGATTCTGAAGAGAAACAACTAACTTTTTCTAGTCTTGCAATTTCATCTTTTCTTCAATCAGTGGAGGGAGGAAAATATGAAGAGGACATCAAGTTGCAAGTCAAAATCTAACTGGGCTTAAACCACAAAAAATAATCAATATTTGTGTAATTAAAAGTTTTCCTTAAACTTGATGTTCAAAAAAGTTCTGTAAATTTCTTTATACTATTTATTACCTTCAGTGCCTTTGTCAATTTTTCCAGTTAAAAACCTCTGGTCTTCTTCTACAGTCATCACCATAAACCACCTGTGATTCTCATGCTGTCTACACAAGAAATTACAGATGTTTACACTCTATGCTGTCATACACCACTCCTTATCCGTATGTTCCAATCAATGGCTCCAAGCAATTCAGGAGGACATGATTCAGCTACTTCTTTTTAAAACATAAAAAAGAAAAAGTGTTACTTTCAAAAGTCATTCCTGTACATCAACTTTCACTAAACTTTTGGATTATCACTGACATATTGCTACAAAGCCAACCAACAGCTTATTTCACACAGTTATTCTTCATTTTCTATTAAAAGTACAGAGCAGCCAAGTAGAACTACTTTTAATGAGGACTGCATCTCTTCTTTGGACATTGTCATCATGAAGTGTTATTCACCATACAATAGTTATTTCTTTAATCTGCCCATAGAGTAGAAAAGTGTTGTAATAAGTAAATCATAGAATGACAGAACGGTTTGGGTTGGAAGAGACCTTTAAAATACTCTATTTCCAAAACCCCCTGCCACGGACAAGACACCTTCCACTA
Source organism: Phainopepla nitens (assembly GCA_013400175.1). Lineage (NCBI taxonomy): Eukaryota > Metazoa > Chordata > Aves > Passeriformes > Bombycillidae > Phainopepla > Phainopepla nitens. The sequence goes on from VXBQ01012290.1 coordinate 610,997, forward strand.
GACTAGGTTTCTCTTTCTCAATGCCCCATCCAACCTGACCTTGAACACTTCCAGGGAGGGGGCAACTTCTCTGGGCATCCACAACTTCTCTGGGCAAACTGTTCCCTATTCTGGGCAAACTGCCCCTGTTTTTCACACCCTCACAGTAAAGAATTTCTTGCTAATATCTAATATAAACCTACTCTCCTTTCAGTCTGAAGCCATTCCCTCTTGTCCTATCACTGCATGTTCTTTTGAAAAGTCCCCCTCCAGCCTTTTTGTGGGCTCCCTTCAGGTACTGAAAGGTGGCTCAAAGGTCACTCTGGAGCCTTCTCTTCTCGATGTTGAATCATCACAATTCTCCCAGTCTTTCCTTACGGGAGAGATGTTTTATTCCTCTGATCATCTCTGTGGTCCTCCTCTGGAACTGGTCCAACAGACTGACGTGGTTCCTGTTCTGAGGATACCAGAACTGGACCCCGGAACTCCAGGTGGGGGTCTCAGAAAAGAAGCGTAGAGGGGGAAAATCACCTCTTTCAGCTGTTGGTCACCATTTTTGTGATGCAGCTCAGGATACATTTGGCTTTCTGGGCTGCAAGCACACATTTGATCTGGATTGTTTGGATCAATGGGACAAGGCACATTGTATGAAGCTCAACAAGGCAAAGTGCTTGATCCCACACTTCAGTCACCACAGCGCCATGCAACAATACAGACTGTGGGAACAGTGGCTGGAAGGCTGCCCAGCAGAAAAGGATGTGGGAGTGCTGGTCAACAGCTGCTGAACCTGAGCCAGCATGTGCCCAGGCAGCCAAGAAGGCAAATGGCATACTGTGCCAGCGGAAGCAGGGTAGAGATTGTTCCCCTCTACTGGTCACTTGCGAGGCCGTACCACAAGTACTGTGTCCAGTTCTGGGCCCTCATCTCAAAAAAGACATTGAGGTGTTGGAGCATGTCCAGAGAAGGATGATGAAACTGGTGAAAGGTCTAGAGAGTAAGTCCAATGAGGAGTGGCTGAAGGAGTTAAGTGTGAAGAAAAGGAGGCTGAGGCAGACCTCTACAACAATCTGAAATAGGTTGTAGCCACATAGCTGTGGCCTCTCCTCCCAGGCAACGAGTGACAAGAGGAAATTACCTCAAGCTCTGATGAGGGTGAGGTTCAGGTGAGACATCAGGAGGAATTTCATCACTGAAAGGGTGCTTTAAGCATTGGAATGGGTTGCCCAGGGAGGTGGTGGCGTCACCATGCCTGGAAGTGTTCAAGAAATGACTGGTCATGGCACCTAGCGCTAGGGTTTATTTGGCATGGTGGTGTTTTATCAAAGGTTAACCTCTGTATCTTGGAGGTCTTTTCCATCCTTAATGATTCTATTGCCAGCTCATCTCCAGCCTCTCATCTACCAGCACCCCAAGCCCTTCTCAGCAAGGCTGTTCTCAATCCCTTCATGCCCCAGCCTGTATTGATAGCAGAGTTGCCCACATCCAGGTGCAGCACCTTGCCCTTGGTCTTGTTAAACCCCATGAGGTTCCCATGGGCACATCTCTTGAGCTTGTCCGGGTCCTTCTGGATGGCAACGTGTCCTTCAGGTGTGTCAACTACACCACCCAGTTCAGTGCCATTTGCGGATTTGCTGAGGGTGTACCAAAGGACATCGCTTGCCGTTGCTGTTCATTGGGGCTCTGAGCCATTGACCTTTACCCTCTGGATGTGACCATCCAATCGACTCCTTAACCACCAAACCATCCACCCATCAAATCCATCTCTCATCAATTTAGAGAGAAGGATGTTGTGGGGGACTGCGTCAAAGGCATTATAGAAGTCCAGACAGATGACATTTGTAGCCCTTCCCATGTTCATCGATGTATTTACCCCATGGTAGAAGGCCACTAGGTTGGTCAGGCAGGACTTATCCTTGGTGAAGCTGTGCTGGTTGTCTTGAATCACATCCCTGTCCTTACCAGCTCAAAGTAAAATAGTTATATCTGAGTAAAGCAGAATAAGAAAACGAATACCTTCAAAAATTAAAAGTTATACAGATAGTGTAAACTTTTTTTTCTTTTATTTTCTTTTTCCCCCCAGCATTCATTAAACCTAATCAGAATGGAACATAGGACAAAAAAATTAAAATTCTAATGCCCAATTGCAGTTTTGTCTGTAAAAGATTTCTACTTTCCTAGCATTAATTAAGAGTATTTTTCATATATCAGAAGGAAAAATGTTACTCCAAATTTGAGTTTAAGAATTTTTTTTTAACTGAAATTTTTAATAAAACAATACCAGCCAGACACACAAGATTTAATTCTCCTGTTAACAATGTTCGAGTTAGTGGATAAACTTTTCTATATTAATGGATTTTTTAATATATTTATATTTTTAGACAGTAGAAGAAAATATTTTCTCTTCTCTGAACAGTATTAGCCTTTCAAGTGTATCTATGTCTACACCAGATAAATATCTAAAAATGCAGTGGAAAAGGTAGATAGAGAAATCATTTAATCATAGAACCCTGGACCAACAGAAGGGGTTATAATATCCTTTGCTGATATAAGGCAAATAATGTTTTATGCTAGATTGGAAGATATTCCACAGGAATCCATGAAATTAAAACTTTAGGCTTTTGAAAAGGACATCCATGGCAGAGCTTCAGCTATCTACTTAATTTTTCAAAGCTCAATCTCTGAAGAAAAACCTACCACCCTATTTAAAAAAAAACTCTTCATTCTATGATTCTGCTAGATATCCACTCTGCACTTAGACATAATTATTCATAGATTTGAATAACAGCTTTGTGCACTGTCTTTAGGGGAGTTGTGTCTATAGAGGATAGCTGACTTCTATTAGTAATTTCTAATTTAATTTCTATAATGAACTGAACAAATGAGAATTCCACACATGAATAATGTATATTCCAAGTAAAAACCTATCTCTACTCTCATAAGAGCAGCAGCCAATCACTCTTTTCTTCTTCTTGCTTTCCATCTCTTCCAGGTAAAATTATATTTGAATAATATATTATTAATAGCTGTGGAAAAAATAATTTTAAGAGTCTTTAGAAAATTAATAAATTAAGTTCTAAGTTAGTTTCACACTCTATAGCAAAAATGAAAAACAATCACAGGGTGATTTATAAACGTCTACAAAGAAAATATCATTAAAATTCAACTCTTGTTGACATCGACAGACTTGTGCCTAAAAAACCAAGTACATATCTGGACCTTATGCATAGACATAAGCCATGTTTTAGGACACGATGATCAGAGTAATACAGAACTGAATTTAGGAAAAAAAAAAAAAGCTTAGAAACTTAAGTTAACATGAGGTTCTAGATTTCTCAGGTCTCAATATTTTTTACCACTCTCCAGAAATCTATCAGTCTTTAAGCTTGTTTGTTCAAGCTATTCTGTCAAATACTGATTCTGACTTTTAAAAGTATGTCCCTCAGAAATATAGAGTAAAAACTGGAAATACACATTCAAACTAATTTCACAAGAAATGGACCCAAATACCAATATACCTTTAACATATAGATTAATTCCAACAAATAAATCATTGTTGTGTTCCAAATGTTTCTTAATGCACATTTTAGGTCTTAAAACATGTATATATCAAAATCAGTAATATATTTTACAATTTTCCAGCCTTTACTTCTCTCTGGTTTTAGCTACTGTCAGGTTCTTGAGGACAAAGTAATTAGTTTAGTGATCAAATTATTGAGAGGTTATACATAAACACTGCTCCTCTCTGAACATGAAAAATCTGATCTTGCAAAGGCAGCTTTCTTCAAATCACAGCATGCCGGAGAGCAGTCAAGCCCTATTCAAAGTCAGTTTTTGAAAATTCCAGTTTCAGACAGATTTTGATTTTTTTTTTATACACCTATAAATCATGTCTGCATAGTCATGTCTATGCCATATTTTTGTGCTATGTGATTCAATTTCATATTCATCAATCACTTACTGAAGGGGGTTGCAAGTTCACAGCAAGCAAGGAAGTTAGATAGCACCTGTTATGGGTATGGAAGAAAACACTTTCATAACCAGTGGGGATTAAACAGCAAGCCCCTTGTGCTGGGGTGACAGCCTCATAGATCAAGCAAAAAAAATTCACTAATTAAATTTTGTGTGTTCTGGTTCTGGGTTGAGAGTGGGTGGTATTTTCATTAATAGATAAACCCCAAATTTTAAAAGAAGGTATGGCCCTTCTGACCATTAACTGCTATATGAAAAATTATAAATTAAGCAGTATACAGTAACAGAAGGTATAGAATTTACTTCTATGTACAAAAATGGTATTTAACTCTCATTTCTAACTTTTTTTGAAATGCTAAATGTGTACTTCTAGTGATTAATAGCCTGTGAAATACAATATTTCTCAGTATCTGTATCACAGGTGAACAATTACAGCCCATTTACAGGATTGCAGAATGGTTTTGTTGGAAAGGACATTCAAGATAATCTAGTTCAAGCACCCCTGTTGGGGGGACTTCTGGGAGAAGTATCAGGGACACTTCTCACCCAGCGTTAAACACTGCCATGGATGGAACACCTGCAACTTCTCTGGGCAACCTGTTCCAATGCCCACCAACCTCGATATCAGTAAAGGATTTCTCTTCTACATGTAAGATAAAATTTCCCTCTTTCAGTTTGAACCCATTACTGTTTGTCCTATCAGTACAGTTCCTGATGAAGAGTCTTTCTCTGGCTTCCTTGTAAGCCCCCAAGAAGTACTGGATGGCTGCTATGAGGTGTCCTCTCACTATCACCTACAGCATATTTGCTAAGGACCAAAACTATAGTCAGTATATGATAGTGATATTTATCATCTCTGAGTAGGTATTAGGTCATTTCCAAGACTGAGTGGAGATATAAGGCAAAATTAACACTAAACCTCTGGTAGCTTTTAGGAAATACACACTAAAATTAAAATTATGTTTTCAAGTGAGAAGAGACTAGAAGAGATCTTGGTATGTGGAAAAGTATTGAAAACACTAGCAAAAATTCCTAATTGAGCTAATATTAATATGCATCTATTCTTCTAAGATTTAATGCTTCCATTTATTTACTGTTAGTAATTTTAATGGTTCCGTTTCTTTGGTGTAAAAACCCTAAATAGTTTCACAGTATAAACATTTAACATCTAAATAATCAATCTCTTTCTGCATCCTACCCCACTTCTTTCTTCCAACGATAATAGCAATGCTCAAGAAATATCTATCAATGTAGACAGTGGGAAAAGAATTTTTTAATTGCTTTATATATAACATAAAAATATTTGCCACTTAAAGCACACCAAGAAAAGGCAAAAAGAGGAAAACATGGATAAACACACAGCATTAGCCCTTACATGATCAGCCATCAAAGGCTGGATTGAAAAGAGAAATAACAACAGCAGTAAAAGGGCATATGTTAGAACTTTTTTCCAGATGTGGCATTAGGAGAGAGATTTTACACATATGAAGTCCTAGATGAAAAGAGGCAAATAAGAGAAGTCTGGCAAAATAACTCACTGAGGCAATGGCTGACTCATCAGTCTTGACTTCATAGGAGAGGTGCCCTACCTGTGTCACAAAAATTCACTGACAACCGTTACTGCCTCACATACTTAAAAAACACAAATCCGTAAGAAACAAGCTTTTCTTACAGTTAATGCTCAAGTTTCTACTTATACTGTTGCAACAATGAAATGAAGAAAAATCAATCAAGCAGCCAGGGTCACACTACTGGCAGCAAAACAAGTACAGCCATTGTATTATTTCAGTGCCAACTCATAATGGCCTTAGCAGAACATAAGAAATACAGTCATTTTCTATGTTATTCTTGGAATTCAGAGCACATTTACGTATTACTAGAAGTACAATGGTTCATAAAATCTAAAACTTGCTGTAGGGCAAAGAAAGTTCAGTTCATGCAAAATTCAAGCTGTGAATATATATAGTGACAAATACACACTACTCAGTGTTTCTTCCACTACAGGCAATTCTCTTTCTGAACTTCCACCAAGAATTATGTAAGCTTAATATAGTCATAAAACAGAATTAGCTTTCAGTATAATAAACATTTACAAAATACAGGCTGTGTTTTCAGCTTTAGGATGGACAAATGTGTAGGTACCCTTGTCTGTTGGTATTTTAATTACAGAAAGCATATTCCTCTCCAAGATGTTTAAAACACTTTCGTATTCATTTCCAAGTATTTTTAATATAAAACACTTTTATTTTACTTAAAATATTCCCAGTGAGAAGAAAATAATTACTTAGTGAGAATGTATTTTAATGCTTCAAAAAACAAATCTTTCTCAGACTTTTTTGAGTTGAAACTGTTTAGGATTTGATTCCTATTATTAATACCTAGATATGGACGTCCTGTGGCAATTTTAGCTCATCCAAATAAAAGGGAGTCATTAGAATCTTATTTCTATGGCTAGTGATCCTGGTGAAAACTCAGATCATCTCTTGTGACCCATAAATTGCCACAGGTATATTTACTGCAGCAGTCAAAGTAATATTGCTAAGAGGGCAATGCTTTATAGGAAATGCATACAACAGAATTCTGACACTTCTAACTGCCACTTCACCAGGAGGAAGTGCAAAGTTAATTCTGAGTTTGCTTTACTCCTCTATTTCCTCTTTATCTCTTGAGAAACATCTGCCTTTGTAAACAGTTTACTCTTGTTTGTAGAAAACAGGAATCAGAAGAAAAGCCAAAGTAATTATTAGTAACGTGAGCATTTAAATCCAAAAACATGATGAAATTCAGCTCTGCAAGGAGGAAGAGTACATATGCTATACCACAGTGTTTTTATCTTAAATTCTTTGCTTAAGTGTGTGGTGCTAGGTTCATACTAAGTGAATGCCTAGAGCTTAAATCTACCACTATTCTAGGCATTTTCTGAAAGATCATGTGTAGGAGAGAACAGATCTCCATTTCATGAGCATCATCTTATTTTAAAAAATCAATATAAAAAATCATGATGTCTCAGAAAAAGCAAATTATCAATCCCAACAATAAGAACATTTTTTTAAATAAAGTAACTTAAATAGTAAATTCACTGTAATTAAATCTTTATTTGGGGATTTTTCAAAATATTCTTCAAGTAATTGTGAAAATATATATTTGATTTCTGCATCACTAATCCATACTAATGGGTGGTGGATTGATACCCATTAAAGTTCCATGACTGATTATTGCTTTGTGCTCACTTAAGTACAAATTAATTTACTTCTTGGCTCATTGTTTATATTTATCATATAGACATATAAATAGTTTATCTACCAATCCATTTCTCCAAAGCAAAATCACTAGCTTTCACAACAACCAAAAGATTGTTCATAAAGGCAACACTAATGCAACTGAAGATTTACTTCCAGTAAAAAAGTCTATTATCTACTGAGTATTTTTCTTTGTGAAAACAGTTAATCTCTACTACCTTTAGTGCTAAAAGAAATCATTGAATCTACACTGCCATAGAGACAAATGATACTGCTCGAAAACCTACTCTGAGTACTTAAAAGCTGCATTTTTTTGAAGTAGGTATAGTCTAAAACTAGATCTAAATACTGGCATGAGAAATGTACTAAAGAAAGGGCATGGAACAAAAATAATATATAGGTATTAAGGGAGATAAATATTTTAGTGGGTTTACAGTCTCAAGATGGAGAAGCATCCCAAATGAAGCGCTGAAAATCAAAAAGAACTCATGCAGATTATACTCTACCAGGTTCTATGATACAGTTCTACATTCCAAAGTACTTTTTTCTCTGTTGAGAAAAGAGAGTTGTGCACCTCCTCTTTACTTCTTGTCCAGTTTACAATTCTGCAGGCACCAAAAGGAAACTCACCTGGTATGCCCAGGTACCAGAATTACAACTGTATGGACTAAAAAGGGGTACATCTCACATTTCTGAAATTACTTAGCACTTTACAGTTGTTTCCATTCAAATCTTTACATATCACCTATGATATACATATATAACAAAACTTGATTAGACTTTAGAATTTAGAATACCTGTATATGTTTAGAAAGGAAGTTTCTCACATGAATTTTTAAGACAATTATTTAGACTGGATAAAAGGAAGAATTTCTTTACAATGAAGATGTTCAGACACTAGAATGGTTGCCTAGGGATGTTCTGGGTGCCCCACACTGGAAGCGTTCAAGGGCAAGTTAGATGATGCTTTGAGCAACCCACTCTAGTGAAAGATGTCTCCGCCTATGGCGGCAGGATCGGACTAAATGAGCCTTGAAGGTCCCTGCAGCACAAACCATTTGACAATTCCATATATTTATGTCTACTAAAGTCTTGTTATCTACTTATTATGTTACTCTAGATATAATCCCTTCCTTACTATGCATACTCTGAAAACTACAGAGTCTTAATCACAGTTTTTCCTACATGGTAAACCAAGGCAAATCTGATTTTACAGTAAAATATCAGCTAGTGATTCATGGGTAGGTTTCATAAAGAAATTGGGGCAGAAGATTTAGCATGCACAGTAGACAAAGAATATCTGTTCCACTCACTCTGGACAACATCTATTTTTCTGTATTATTTTATACATGCAGATTATTTATGACTTTCACTCCAAGAATATTTTATGGATTGATAGAAGGAAAAATTTTTGCAGAATAGGGCTTTCCAGGAAAGGAGAGCTTTTGCTATTGTGGTTGAGAGAAAAACAGGAAAATTATATTTTTCGTCAGAAATATCAGCAGAAGAGTAAGAAAATCAGCCCCACAAAGAAAAGAACATCTTAATTAAATTTTATTTTTCATTTTTGAAAATAGTATATCAGCTCACCTTAAACCATAAACAGTAATAATTTTATGCCATTTCAGAATCAGCATTAATGTGTTTATCCTTCTAAAATCACAATAATTAATCACAGAAAAAAAATATGAATACTTTCATTGTAGAATCATACAGTAGAATTATCCAGGGAATATTAAATTTTTGGAGACACAAATGGGTACCAGAAGATCCTGAAACTTATACAGAAGACAAGGTGGGATTTAAGATGACCAAACTGAATGAAACAATTGCATATAATGCAGTTATACAATAATCTTCCCAAGTCAGATTAAAAGAGCATGAGCTTGATTAAGGAGTAAAAATAAAGACAATAGTAGTCAGATGGGGGACAATGGCTCTAGGAGGAAAGTCAATGGATTATTAAACAGGAAAGAATCTGTTTTCAAATTTTACTTCACCACTAATACATTCCTCCATTGAGCCATTGTCTCATAGAAGGGGCCTTCATCTTCTGGCAGAAAGTGCCCATGCATCTAACGCACCTATTCATATCATAATGTGCAATCACCCCTTCATAAGAAATTCCAAAGAAAATGTATGCTTGCCCAGAATGGTGCCTCCATTAGCACGTTCAACTACCTAGTGAACTCAGAAGACTTAGTGCTGTTCCATTACTGGCTGTTGAAGGTCTCATACGTAATCTTGACTTATTTAAGGACTCACACTTAGAAAAAAATTTTCTCCCCTTGTTTGCCTTCCCACAAGGCACTACTTGAATGCACTAAATCACAAATAGGTGTACATAAATAATATTATCTTGCTAGCTAGAGACATTCAGGTCATGTGAAGTTAACAGATCAGCACTAGAATATATATGTTTTTCCTTTTGTTCTTTTTGTTTTTATTTTGTTTGTGTTCATTGTGGGTTGTTTGGTAAAAATAAAAAAAAAGCAACCAATGCTTGGATTCTTCTTGTTGTCCAGACAATGAAAAGACATATTGAAAGATTGACATCGCAATAAATTGACCCATAAAGGTTCAGTTCACTAGTTTCTGGAGAGCAGCCCCTGGCTAATCTGAAAATGCTAAGGAACTTCATAAACATTTTTAGTACTCTATACAATTAGGGACTTATCAACCCAAAAGTTCTGGAGGTTTGTCTACTTTTCTGACATACAGCACTGCTATATCTATTTTAAGAATTCAAACCTACTTCCTCCCTCTTTCTATCTCTATCAAGAACTAAACTGTTCAGGTTTATAGAATGCAACCTAAGAGATAATTTCATCAAGTCTCTACAAAATATCCTCAGGCTGATCTGAACAGATGAAGGGTGACAGTCTTCACTAAATGTCATAAGGAAGAAAGTAGCGTAGAGTGACATAATTCTTGATATTAACTTTGCTACCTGAGCCCTATCCAAACAGTGAATTGTTAAGACGTTCCTTCAGGGGGCTAAAATCTGCAAGAGTTCACAACAATGAAAACACACTCTTGGATAGGTTGAGACAGTTCTGACAACTGACATTTTGTGACCAGCCTTAAAAGCAGCAACGTTCTTGTGCTTTAGGCACAAAAAAAGCAATGCTATTTACTTACAGATTCTACTGTATCCTCAGTGCATTTTTAGTTAGCTTATCAAAATACATCACCACCTTGGTGTGTATGTAAGAAGGGATTCAAGGTAGGGCACCAAGGTAAAATAGTTCGTATTCAAGAATACAAATCTCCTTACAGCTGCAGGCAAGGCAGATTAGAACTGTGAACACAATTTCAAATGTCAAAGAATAATAAAATAAAAACTGTGGAGAGATCTGTTTGTGCAAAACTCACATACATCAGAAAGGAATAATTTATTCTAAGTTCGGCCATTTAAAATGGCCAGTCAATCATCTAGGCTCCCTATAGACTCCTCTTCAGTAATATAGTCTATGTAGCTTTTTTAGGACAAATATCTCTATTCTTCCTGTACTGACTGAAAATGTAATATAAGCAATTACTAGACATTTGAATTTTACATGGATTAAGTTAGGAGAGGCAAATTCCACACATACTGTTTAGGCATCTTCTTCATTAGGAGGTATGTATGTACAGTTCACTCTGAAGCACAGGCAAAGGATATTAAACTTGCTCTCTGGGCAGTTTATCTGCAAACAGAAACAAATGAAGCCTAAGACATGGCCACTACCCTGAAAGAATATGTCTGAATATGCCAAGTCACTGCTGGAAAACTTGGCAGACCACTAGTCATTCCTGGAAAGGTTCTACACTATTTGCTACCAAGATTTCTGGAAGGTTGCCAATTCAACAGGTGCAAAAAGGACACAGGTAGGTTGACCACTACACCTACGTCTGCACAGAGTAGACAAGCTGAATTCAAGATGCTCCTTACACTAAAACACAGAAAACCAGTCATGTTCTGAGCAGAACCTGAAATTATTTGGTTTCTTATTGTTTCTTTTAAAGATATGCTCATAATTTTAAATGCTGGACCCTTTTAAATTCTCAGCACTTTTGAAGTTTGTTTGTTAGGGACATAATCACATTTGTGTGAAATGACAGCTGTAATGATCACCAGTTTTGACTTTCTTAAAAAGCTCATCGACATGCCTTATAAACATCTAGCAAAAGCACGCTTTGGGAGTTTCCAGGAGAGATGCAACTATCACTGTATTGATTCTTTTAATGAATGGGTTCATTCAGTATTTAGGTACTAGACTGATAATATCTTGACTGATATATTCTAACACACCTTCTGCAATTGTGTAAGCTTGAAAATTATGTTTGAGACCACACTATATCAGATGAGGTTTCGTTGGAATTTGAAAAATTTACGTGCCCCTAAGATTAAAATGAATAAAACCTGCAGGAAGCAATGCAGATACTTTTCCCAAACGAGAAAAGTAATTTCTAGAAGAAAATTAAGCACTGGCACTCTGGTTTACCAACTATATTGTGTCTGTGCGATCAAGCTGTAATTCTTCATGAATATGAGGAGAGTTTCCAATTTCATGATGCTTAGCTACTGTTCTTTATGAAGAAGTTCCCTCTGATCTAACAGTGCTCTTCAGAGATACTGGAGATTAACCTCTCAGAGGATAGCCACAGTTGTTGAGTATAAAATGAGGATCATAAGGCAACTCAAGATGAAGAAACCATAGGACTTCCCTAGTCCAACATCTTGCACCTTTTACATTGCTTTCAGTGTCATCTCTAGGAATAGACATGCTGTTCAGAACTTTACCAGTTCTGAACAGTTTGAACACTTCTTTTGCAAACCTGCATGGATGGAGACCACAACAACCTCTCTGAGCAATCCTTTATCCTGCTTTGTTTTTCTTACAGTGAAAACATTTTTTCATAAATCCAGTCAAAATCTCTGTCCTTCCAGTTTATGCCATTGCTCTCATGCTAAAGCCATGCACTGCTGGGAGTAGCTTGTCTCTGTCTTCTTGATAATCTTCCTGCAGAGGTTAGGGGGATGCTGTTAGGTCCTTAAGAGGCCTTCCTTTCCCCAGGCTTGTTCCCTCAACCTCTCCTCATTGTACAAGTGCTCCAGCACCTCAGTTCTGACCATCTTGGTTACTGCTAATTTATAATCCCAGGAAAAGACCTTCAATATTTTTCCTCTAACAAATATGATGCCTAGTGTTCAGATAGCAAAGAGTCTCTCCTGATAGTGCTTTATCTCCCATTGCTCTACTGATGGATTTTCTCCCTTGATCTTACTTGAAAATCAATACAGGTCCCTGACATTCAGATTCTATCCAATAGCACTGAATAAACTCAATGTAGAACATACAATCATTTAAGTCAGAAAAGATCTTTAACACCAAGAAGTCCAGCCGTTAATGTAGTGCTACCAAATCTGCCATTAAACTATTTCCCTTAACACCAGACTTACATTTTTAAATACCTCCAGGTATGCTGACTCAACCACTGCCCTCGGAAGCCTGTTCCAATGCTTGACAACCATTTTCTGACCAAATGTAAAAGGAACATGTGCTGTTATCCACAAGATAAAAAAAATCCCAACACACATATGTATAAAACTCACCGATTTTCTACCAATATGGTTCTCCTGACTTTTTAAATGTCCAAACTGAACTTCGCTATACATACACTTTATTATAGCATTCCACACTTTACAGTTTAACTATATTGATCTTTCATTTTCATATTTCCAAGAATATCACATCTGAATTTTGTTGAGCTTTTATTTTTAGGAATGAACCTGAAATGATAATCTCATTTTCTCAAGTTCAGAGTAACTTCTACATGATTAACAAATAATTCTATTTTTAACTTAAAACAGTTGATTTTGTTAAATGAGCACACACAGAACTTTATGTGGGTGCACAAAATAATGCAGTTCTCACTTTTTCCTCTCTCTCCAGACAAATTGTATTAATAATTTACTTTTTTTTACATTAATTTAAAAACATCCTCATAAATGCTAATAATTTTTCTTTCCTAACTAAATAAAATTTTTTTCTTAACTTGAGCTTTATGTTCAGCTTCGTAAACCTACCTGTAGAGCCCCTTATTGTCCAATTTATAAATAAACCAAATGAAAGTTTGCTTTATATGACACAGCTGCACTGGAGGCTTTATGACTTATTTTTCATCTAAAGAGAACTTCTGTCAAGATCTTCACATTTAAATTGTTTCAAAGCAATTTTCTAACATTGCTGGTGTCTGTCTCTAAACAATTTTTATTTAAGACACGTATTTAGTAAATGAATAGGCCAAATGTGGAACAGCAAAGTCAAGAAAATCTAAGCAGGTTAATCGCTAAAAGAAACACAGAGACAACACTCTCTGATGCAACCTGACATAAATTTCAATTTTTTCATCTAGAATATTGCATCAAGACTAAACTCAGCAAATTAAGGCAGAGGACCCTACCTCTATAAACCTTAAATGAAGAAAATTCAATTTTAAAGAACAAGTTTGTGTTATTATTTTCCTAGTTAATTTCAAAACTGTGGCAAATCCAGACTAATCAAAATCACTAAGCACATCTTTGCTTTGGACAATGATATGATGACCTAACTGTGCCAAAGAAAAGGAAACCTTTCTAACTGCTCCCAGATGTCGCTATAAATCTTTCAACCAAGAGAGAAATGTCTCCTCCCGTGAATACTGATTTTAGTTTTCCAATCTGTGATCATACAACAAACCTTACGCTGAGGACCTTACATGAATGGCAGTGGTCTTTGAAAAGAAAGTGATATGTCAATGTTTAAGTTTCTATATTCAACTAAATGTTGAAAACAATTTTATCCAACCTAATTTACCATGCAATTTAGGGCACAGTGCAAAGATGACTTAATCAAAGAAGCCAGTACTGGTTAGAATCTTCATGAATGGGGTGCAGCCTTGCTGAAAAAGACTTGGAGGTCCTTGTGGACAAGTAGCTGAAGATGAGCAAGAGCAAGCGACGAGATGTTGCAGTACCAGAGGAAAACTGGATCCTGGGCTTCATTCACAGGATCATTACAAACAGAGATAGAGATGTGATCATCCCATGCTACTCACCATCTGTCAGGCCACACATGAAGTCCTGCTATGATCTGCATAACTGGAAATTTTAAAAAAGGCTCAAGCACACTGGATAGAGTCCAAAGGATCACCACAAAAATGATCAGAGGACTGGAAACCTGCGCTCTGAGGAAAGACTGAAGGAATTAGGACTTTTCTCCCTGGAGAAGGGAAGGCTTCAGAGGGACATCATCACAGTGTTTCGGTACTAAAGGGGCAGCTACAAAGAGGGCAGAGACTCTCTCTTGGCAAAGACTCACATGGGGAGGACCAAGGACAATGGGTAGAAGGTACACTGGAAGAGGTTTTTCATCTTGAGAAAGAATTTGTTTACAGCAAGAACAATCATGAGAACAACCTCCCTAGGAATATGATGAAGCTCTCACCACTGAAGATTTTCAAGATACTGTTGGACAGAGTGCATCTTAGCTCCCTTTCACATGAAAAGTTAGACAAGGCATTTCAAGGTCTCTTCAAACCTGTGATTCTACAAAATTCTTCAACCAAAAGGTGTCTATAGGTTTCCAATTTTCTCAAAGGAATTTGGAATAGACCAGTCAGGAAATACTGCAGACATCACCTTCTAAATTAGTCTATCAACTTAATGAAATTACTAGCTAGCAGTCCTCCAGCTGCAAAGTTGATGCTGCCTGACTTCAATTCTAGATGGACACTGCTGCAAAACTGTCCACTCAGGAAGACCTACTACCAGCACCTATGGTAAGATGAATCCCACTGTGTGAAGGACCCAAAGGGCTATAATAGAAATAATGAGCACTGTAACAAACAACAAAAAAAAGGGCTTCTTAAACTATTATTTGAAGATTAACAAGTGAAAAAAATAAGTTTATTTTCAGTAATCTTGCAGATAAGACTATTCCTTTAAATACAGAGTTCTTTTTATTCGGATTCTACCCACAATCTTACTCAAACTTCAGAATTGCATCAGAATAACTCTCCTGAATTTTAAGCAAATAAAAGATAAAGAAATAGAAAAAATATAAAGAAAAAGAAAAGATAAAAAGATAAATAAAAGGTAAAGAAATCCAGAATAGTCTAAAGTTTTCTCAAGTCTAATGCTTTTTCTTTTATGTAGACTACACTGAGAACAATCATGTGATCAGGCATCCATAATTTGAAAAATGATGTTTTCTGAACTATGCCTGTTATCATAAAGACACTGAAAAAGAATCGCCCCTTGTGATCAGAAATACCTTGAAATCCTCTCTCATTCTTTCCTCAAAATGCAAAGATGAAGAGGTGCAACAAAGTTACTTACATAAAACATTTTTTTATGAGTGACCTTTGAAGTCCCATTTAAACAAATTATATACTTCAAGTTAAGTTAAAATAGTCCACTTGACTTCAGCAGAACTACTTGACAAGTTTTTCTTTTTTTTCTTTTTTTTTATTGCTTTTTCAGTAAGAAGACACAGTGAACATTTTGTTGAACTGAGGCCTCAATCAATATCTCAATAAACAGTCAGAATGGTTAAGACATCCATTGCTACATACGACAGAGACAAAATTAGATTTTGTTTTTATAAGCAATACATACAAAAACCAATGCACAGAATATACTTTACAAAATAATGGTTTCACAGTAGCATTTCACCACAAGGCTTGTATAAATTATGCTACAGGATCAAAATAAGGAAATTCTGAAATTTTAGTATTTATCTTCAGAACATTACAGAGACTTTCATCATCTGTATTAGGTTACAGCATTATCTCTGGTATTAAAATACTACCCATATACTCGGGCCTTGGGAAGTGGGAGTATTAAGTCTGAAATCTCTGTTTCAACAACATCATGACACTTAATTTTCTTTAGTGCACCCAGTACATGTTTCTCACCTATCTCCTAAGCTGAATGTGACTTGGGAGAGTAGAGGCCTCATGTTCACAGAGAAAATATATAATAATGAAAGCATGTTAATTTTGTTTCCAGCCTGACATAAAGGTATTCTGATGCAGATTTGGGTGGATGCTTGAATTTTCCTAGGCTCTGCTTAACAGCTCTCTATGTGTGCTTGTGGCAATTGTATTCCCTCTAGACCTCTTAAGTGGAAAATATATTTACCGCTACAACTCTACTTAAAGCTTGACTATGTCAAGCACATAGCATAATTTAAAATCTGAAGAGACAAAACATTCACCAAAGGTAGGCAGACATGAATTTGGACTTCTAGAAGACCTGTGATCTTCTGAAGATTCAGAAGGGTGGAGGCCAAGCAAAATATCCTGTGAA
Source organism: Phainopepla nitens (assembly GCA_013400175.1). Taxonomy (NCBI): domain Eukaryota; kingdom Metazoa; phylum Chordata; class Aves; order Passeriformes; family Bombycillidae; genus Phainopepla; species Phainopepla nitens. The sequence goes on from VXBQ01012290.1 coordinate 627,521, forward strand.
TCTCTAAAGCTCTAAAATGGAAGCCATGATGTTCCAGATAGGAAATAATGTTATCCCTTAGGAAAATTAATTTAAGCGATAACGACATGTCTGGTCTTTATAAAAGTCCCCGTTAAGTCAATATGTACTATATGAACCCTTTAAAAGAAGAAAGTGTGCTGTGACTTAAGGAGATAAGCAAAAATTAGGGGAAGTAATATCTCTTATCAGAGATAAATCTATAAATATCTGGAAATGGGGAAAAAAAAGAAAAAAGCAAAAATCCAAGCAGATACACTTACAGGTCTTCAGCAGAGAACATAGTATCCCCAGAAGCTTGTTTATTTCCACCAGCTATGTCAACTAGTCCAGTAATTGACAAGTATTAATTAGCTACATACAGAAATAGCATATTCTTAGTTTTAATATATGAGAAGCATATAATGAATGAAGACTGTTCCAGCCTAGCAAACAACATCCAAAATAACCACCTGAATATTCAGAGACAAATATTTACATATGATTTTCACTCTTTTCCGCTCCATTGCAGTCTTTATTATTCCAGTTTAAAATTAAATAAAATTTAAAAGTGGTAGCTCTTCATCTGCTTACCCTATCTGAGCTTGAAATGCATGTAGCATACTAAAGGTTAGCCAAATTACCCATATGCTGATTTCCAAAGGACCAGGAATTTACCCAGACCATACTCCTAAGTGTCACTATTGCCAGTTCTAACAGGCAGTGCCACTGTGGAGCTGATAAGCACAGAGTAAAGGCTAAATTGATGGTCCTTTTTCTCCACAAATTATATTATTTACGTTGCTGCTTAACCTAGCATGCCAACACCGTAACCATTCCACATCCTACAATGGTAGTCATAATGATTCTTAGAGCTATTAATTCCTGCATTAAGTCCACTGATTATCAGTTCTAGTTACCCCTAGATGCCCCTCAAGGCAAGTTCTAAAAAATGACAGCAAAGAGAATGAAAGAAATCTTTCTTTTGGTTCCCTCTTCCTGAAAATTTACAATAAAGATAGCATATACATAAACCATTAAAATTAACTTCAGAATGCATATACTAAGAAAAATGTCTTTATAGTATCATAGAATTGCTTAAGTTGGAAAAGACCTTTAACATCATCCAATCATTAATCCAGCACTGCCAGTTTCCCCACTAAACCATGTCCCTAAGTGCCACACTTTTAAATTACTCCAGGGATGGTGTCTCCACCACTTCTCTAAGCAGGCTGTTCCATTGCTTGATCACCCTTTCTGGGAAGAAATTTTCCCTAATATCCAATCTAAACCTCCCCTGGGATGACTTGAAGCCATTTCCTCTGCTCTGTTGCTTGTTACTTGGCAGAGGAGACCAACATGCACCTGTCTAAAACCTCCTTTCAAACAGTTGTAGAGAGCAATAAGGTCTCCCCCAGGCCTCTTTTCCTCCAGGCTAAACAACTCCAGCTCCTTCATTTGCTCCCCATAAAACTTGTGCTCCAGATCCTTCACAGTTTTATCACCTTTCTTTAGAAATATAATCTTTGACAGATTATGGTTTCTTAATTGCAGTCCTCAGACTAGACTTCATACAGTGCAGACACGTGCATACTTCCTGAGAAAAGGCATTCAAGTTTCTATTTTAGAAAACAGCCTGTGCTTCAGCTACTCTTCTACATTGTGTAAGAGATCCTGCATGTTTCACAAGCTCTGCCGTTGCCCCACTTGTTACACAGAGTTCCCTCTATTGCTTCGTAAAGACGTAGCAGCATACAGGTTTCTAACATGGAAGCATGATATAAATCAATGGTAATCTTAGGAGATTTATAGATATATACATACATCTCCAAACCACATCTGGAAAATTCAATTAAATCTTCCATAGAAGAGAAACTGCAACTTCTGCTGAATGCAATACAGTATTTGGACATAGCTTTCCTTTGGGTTAGGATCATAGGTTTCTGATCTGTCCTGTCTCTAAAAATTCTAAAACTTATTGTATACAGTACTCAAATATTTAATAATGCATTAATTCCCAAAATAGCTGACAAATCATTTCTAAAACATCTTACAGCATAAAATCCTGCATCGTCCCTAAACTCACAAAATTAACTGTGCCTAGGGGAGATTCTTAGCTTGTAATGCAGTAATGAGTAATTGTTTAGCATTTCCTTTGAAGTACACATTTGCTGCTACACTGTTACTAAACGCATCTCATCAGCAAATCCAGAAAATTTTTTTAGCTAAAGGGGTAATTATAAAGCTGTCTACATAAGAAGATACTGTCTTTGAAGCTCTAAATCAGAATCCAAGACTGTATCTCTGTAACAGGAATTTCTTTTTATTTTTATTGATCTTTTCACCCTCAGGAACTTTAACAGCACCTTCTTCTCATTGAATTCTCTGTCCAGTCAAAGTGTCTGGTAGCAGTTACTAAATTATTGTTTAAGTAGCTATTTGAAATATAACTGTTATTTCCATATCGTCATGTGCAGATAAGAAATTGAAGTTTCGCAAATATTCTTTTGCTATTAGAAAAATTAAATCACTAATTTGTATCAAGCTATTCAACAGTTTTTACTGTCACTGAAAATACTGAGATCAAGGACAAATAAAGTCAGACAAGCTCCAGAAAGAAAACCCTGAATTACACCATAATTGTTTTTCTTCCTTTATGAGAGATGCAAAAAAAAAAAAAAAAAAAAAAATTAATTTTGGAGACCACAGATCTGAAACTGTGAAATTAATGTAAAAAAAATTAGGTTACAAATATATCGAACTAGTATTATTATTATTATACATAATAATAATGTTTATAGAGTATATTTCCAGTTTTGCATCTCCCTGATTTCTTGAGTCAGTAATTAAGAGCATTATTTTAACTCTATTTGGTAAATTCTAAGACCTACACTTATCACAACTTCATTTATTTTTATAGTCATGCTTTTCCTTGGCCCATGCTGTTTACCTAAACCTTGTTTAAAATGGATTAGTGACAGCTAGATTAAAATTACTGGGATGTTTTTGGGTGGGGTTCCTTTTGTTTTGGATGGTTGGATTGGGTTTTTTTGGGGGGTTTTTTGTTGCTCTTTGCTTGTTTTTAAGTACAGCAAAGAACCCGGCAAATACACACTTAGCTTTCAGAGCAGTATAACAGTGACTTCAGTACTATTTATGTCCAATTATCTGACACGGGAGTTATTTATTTATTCCGTGAAAAACATCATTAAGCCTTGGTTAAATCATGATGGAAGAACTGAATCCCCTTTTGTATATTTTGGATTTTTATGTTTCATATAATTCTTTCAACTTCAGTTGTACTGGTTTCAGTGCCATTACTCTCTTAATCTTTCCAAACTTAATAATGCAAAAAAGGTACCCTTTCAGCATTAGTAGCTTAACCAAGCTAGTTTAACATGATTCAAAATCCTTTATCAAAAATGAGCCAGAGAAATCTGTTGATTAATGTGCTCTTTCACCTGATTACAGGGGGCCATTTAACATGGTCTTCATACATTTGGTCCAATCGCTCACAAGGTTTTAGGATTTTTAAACACATTGATTTAATACAAATGAAAGTACATCATTATTGTACATCTATACTCACTGTTCAACCATATCTTTTTTTAGCAATCCTTTGACTTTACCTCGGATTCAACAAAACTTCTCAGAAATTAAAAGAAAATACCCACAAAGCTAAAAAAGAGAACATTCAGATAAATTAGACTTTACAAAACAGTCTTACGGTTTAGACATAGCGAGGTTGCTTAATGGAAGCTTTCTTGCGATCAGGGGTAAAAGAGAACAAACAGGGAATAAATTATACAAATGCATCCCCCTATTCTTTAGGTGTCCAAATATGGAGAGCTAATTAGGGAAAAATATCTACATATTTAAAAATCCAACACTATTCTCTCTTTCATTACCATTCTGAAATACCAAAGGAATTACAACTTCAGGATTTTTACTGTATCCCTTAAAATGGTTAGTTTCAAAATGCATTTCACAGTCAGCTCTGTGAATAAATGCATTTGTACATTTCTTAAATTAAGGACAATTTATGGAGGCATTAGAATCTCTCCTCATGATCTTTGCATCTTCTTTACAGTTACATACTTAAAAAAAATACCTTTGAATCTATTTTCCTTAACTGAGGAAGTCTATACACCAGCTTTAAAAAACTCTAAATATTATTAAGAAAATTTCATCTCCCCTTTTTTGAAACAAATGAAACTCCCATGCACAGAAATGAACCATAAATCTGTTCTGCATATGCAAAAAATCTCTAATATTTTGCCAAGAGCATTTAATATCATTCTAAATTTAAGGGGTTTTTTGCCAACTATCATTTTCATTTACTGAGAAGTTAACAAAAAAAGAAAATAAAAAGAAAAGAAATAAGGCGAAAATAATTTGGAGTAAAAAGAGAAAATGCTCAACTAAATAATGCTCCATTCTACCAGACAGTACACAAAATGTATCAGCTGCAAACTGTGATTTTTCTAGGGTAAACACCTAAATATTGACCTTGGCTCTTGCATTCAAGAAGTACCACAGTGCTTCTCTGCACCTCCCATATATAGCTACTAAAGTGGGCATTAAAGAATAAAATTAATAGTCAGAATAGAAAAAAAAAAAAGAACACTCTTTTCTATGTAAGAAGAAAGTAGAGAGCTGAATTGGATGATAGGCAAAAGCAATTAGTAAGGAAAACTTTTTGTTAATTAAGCAGCAGGGCTTGTTAGGTCATCTTAATTATGCATGCTAAATTCTGACCTGAGGCCCAGAAAACTGTGAAGATTAATAGTTGAAGAGAAAAAGAATTCTGAACTCATAACACTCTATTTATGCTCTATTTTGCTTGGTGTGAATCATGGTTGTCATATATAGATGTGGAAGTGTATTTATGTTCAGGGTTTTGTGGTGTTTTTTTTTCCTTCTGTGTAATACTTGTACAGACTTGGTAAGAGAAGTATACCAAGGTAAAGTTTCTTTACAAAAGTATGTTGCCCATCTGTTTTCCAGAACATTTTTCTACTTTTACAGTACAGATGCCAACATTGTTAGAATTTATTAAAACTATTGTACTAATAATTAAGTATAATTTTTCCATTTTGCAGGAAAGTTCAAAATTCAATTTCTACTCCAGGTTAAAATACGGATGAACCCCTGCCAATCCAAACTTTTTAAGAAAAAAAAACACCAGCTGAAGTTACACTAATTAAAACTTTTATTTCATTATGTTTGGGGGTTTTATTAACTTATAAGTTCCTTTTTCTAGAAGAAATCATGCTGAAAAAAAAAGTGGTTTTATTAATGCCAAGTCATTCTGTTCAAGTGGTTGCTAAGTACCAATCACTTTCAAATTTCAGAATTCAGTATAAAGTTGATGGAAAATAATAGTAACAAGTACATCATATACCAGAGAATTGTTTACAGAGCTTCCATCTAATTAGAAGTTGTTTAATACCGGGATAACACAAGGTTCAAATGCTAACAACCCACCCTATCTGGAATTTAACTTTCTAAAAATGCTTTTTGAACTTCTAATAGGTGGCGAGGAACGGGGAAATGTGTGAATTAATTGATGTTTGTCCATTTCTTTTTGGCAGAGGATTTTACTCAGAAATATGTAAGTCAAATTAAAAAAAAAAAAACAACTCACTTATATGTATTGCTGAATTAAGTCAGGAATGTGTCAAGAGAGAATTAATTAAAAGGTTTTCCTAATTTGAAAAAAAAAACCCCAGATTTGGATTTAAAATGGACAGAAATGGATTTTTTGTTTCCTTTGAGCTTTTTTACCCATGTAACAAGAAGAAACAAGAAGACAATGCTAAACAGATAACTGAAATGTTAGATACAGTTAATTCTACTAGCAAGAAAGATAAGGCATTGCAACAGTTTGATCTTTGACCCTTCTTTTCTTCTGCAATTTTCTAAAGGTATGGTTTATTACCTCTGGCAAAATTATTACAAGTGTAAAAATTCCTGTAATTTTATTATGAGAAATAACAGCCATGGCATGTCCAGTTTCATGTGGCATTTACTTTTACAAGCACTATATCTTCTTTATTTCTGGTTAGTAAGAGTATGGGGATACAAAAACAATGGTCAAAATAAATACAAGACTGCTGAGAATACTTAAAACAAAAAGGAGATTACAAATATAAGAAATAAATATAACTATTTAAGTAGCTTAGTAAGCAATACCACGTGTGCACATGCATATCTGCACAAGTGTGTGACAGATAAAAGGATACACTTGAATAGCAATATATTTTGATAATTATTTCTATGTTATGAGGACAAGTATCATTTTGATTATCCTCAGACATTAAGGAATATGAAAGAATCATCAAATGCACAAATTAGGTCTACTGGTATGTGAATAATGATAGAGAACTGTCTTCATTCAGATCAGTGAGACTTCCACAGGAGTTCAATGTATCATATTAAAAGTATATTCACATTTTTCTTTAAAATAAATTAGTCTAGACTTTAAAATAAATAATTTCTTATAAACACACAAGCACAACTTTTATCTCAAGAAGACTGTGCAAAGAAAGTCTGAATAGTCTAAAACAATATGGCAAGCAATTTTCAACATTTCTACAGATTTCCTGGAGCCATGGAAAGAATAACGCCAATTGTACTGCAGTTACTCTCCTAAATCACAAAATGCATTTAGTTTCTTTGTTGTACCAATAAGTAAATATTTATTACTAGAATTGTTCAATACGGCAGCATAAATTAACAAGTTTAATTTTTTTCTGAAGTCCATACAAAGAAATATTTAAGAAATCCTAAGAGGAGATAGAAATGTGACGGAAAATAGGATTTTGATCACTTTTCCCCTCAGGTGTGCTAAACTATCACCTTTTTCAGAGGTGTGCTGAGGAACAGCCTAGAAACAAAAGAAAAACTTGCATAATTGAACTCAATAGGATTCACACTTGCAAATTTGACTTGGAATTTTCAGAGGAGATGAGATTAAATTTTATGCCAACTTTGTATTCCATTAGGATACTAAAAGGTAAAATAATTAAGAGGAAAATTATATACTAGTTAGAGAGTTATATAAGCTGACAGAAAAGACCTTGAAACAGCATTTAATACTGGGAACTTTATGAATCATAAGCAAAGTTTATTTATTCTTTTTATTTTTATCAATCTTTTCACCCTCAGGAACTTTAACAGCACCTTCTTCTCATTGAATTCTCTGTCCAGTCAAAGTGTTTGATAGCAGTTACTAAATTATTATTTAAGTAATTATTCAAAATATAACTGTTATTTCCATATTGTCATGCACAAATAAGAAACTGAAGTTTTACAAATATCCTTTCACCATTAGAAAAACTAAATTATTAATTTGTATCAAGCATTGGCATTATCAATATAATGTCAGAATTATATTGATAGTTCTAACTGTCATAAGGGCAAATCAATATGGCGAAAAAGTCTGGGGTAGAAGTGCTTTACACAAACATCACTGGAGCTTAAAAACTGCAATTCATGACTACCTGCTTTTACACCACCAGAAAAATGTTAGCCTTTACTCAGGTCTCTAAATGCTTTATACAAACTTCAGGTTTTTATTTGGAATGAGTTTTAGATGTTTTAAGCCTGATTAAATGGCATTTAGCTGTGTGACTCAAGCTGAATGCATTCCCATTAAGCAGTTTTCTTGCTAATTTTTTCTGATTAATCTGCAGCCATTATCAACTAGTGAAAATAAAGCACATTTCCAAATCAGTTATAGTACTCCATACCACCAATGTCTAAGAGTTTTGGTTCCCAAGTTCATTTTTGACTTTAAATATACATGAACAACAGTGACATGAAAGTCAAATTTTACACGCTTAACTGATTTTACAACTTCCCTGATAGTAAGTCAATAGAATGGCTTATTTTATTCTAATGCCAGAAATAACATTCTATAATGACATCATGATTTGGCTTACTTTCACACCGTTCAAATGGACACGCTGTGGATGGTTTTTCTGTATCTAAGGGCCAGATCAACAAAACTCAGTAATCTCATAACTCTTGCCAAGATTATTAACCCCTTAAATATAATTTAAATACTATCTGCATTTCTCAGGTATTTAAAACCCAGGTAATCAAAGCACATTTAGATGTTTAATCAACAAAAAGAATGACCATAAAATATTCATCACAGTCTGTATGAACACTTGGTTCCACTAGGAGAGTAGAGGGCCCCAAAGAGTCCAGAAGACAAGCCACTACATTTTTCATGCACTTTTTTATATTTTTCTATCCTGAGGCAAAGTAATGATGTAAAGTATTATTCTTACAGAATCATATAATAGCAATTATAGGGTTCTGCCCGACATCAGAAGGTTTTCTGAGTAAAGCACTTTCTTTACAGCACCACAGGAGATGAAAAACATGCAGCTGGCCCACAGAACTCTATTCCAATATTTATTATTCCATTATTTTTCACCATGGCCCTATGTTCTCATAAAATAGCTATCACTACTATCTTGGTAAATATCCAAAGGTCTGAGATCAGTTACATCTTTGATAAGTATATAAAATATACAACTACAATGAATGAGAAGTGATGTAAATTTTAAATTTAAAAAGGTAAAAAATACAAGAATTGAAAGTATTAATGCAAACAAGGAAGCATGAAACAATGACTTACAGTAATAAGTAGCACCTTTATGAAACCGGATGCATGCTTCGCACAGTTTTCAGATTTTGGGGGGTTCATTTGCTTGTTTGAAATTATTTAGAGAAAAGAGCAATATAATTTTTAAACTCCTGTGTGATGCAATCTGTAAGGTGCAGTGCCAGGAAATTAGTAAACATATTAAATTTAAAATGTTTCAAATTATCATGTTCAAGACATTATAGACAGTAAGTACATTAGAAAAGTATTTTTCTCTAAAAAGGGTAATTTTCTAGAAAAAAATTTAACTTGTTAAAATATTGATTGTAATTTAATACCTAATATCTATAAGATCATTAAGTCTTATCAGTAAAAAAAAATTTTTGATTAGTCGTGTTATGTGGAATAATTAACACAATCTAGACATCTGATAGACTACTAAAATACCCGTCTTCAAGAAATAGAATTTTCTGTTTTTCAAATGGAAGATGAAAAGCCAAAAATAAAAAACCAACCCAACCAAAAAACTAACAACAACAGCAACAACAAATTCCCCAAAATCTTTCAACAAATTTGAAGACTAAAGCAGACATAATGTAGGATGTCTTTCAAGATAAGTCCCTTCCTGCCATTATAACTCCAAACCGAATTCCAGCTAATGAGCAGAAACTCACCAAAACCTAGCAATGAAAGTTGGTTTGCAGGAATATAATTGTGATTTTTATAAACTGGAGTGAGGCCAAAGACTACTAGCAATCAAAAGAAAAAAAAAGAAAATAAACAACCAGATTAATTAATCAGATTAATCTGAAAGCACAGAAAGTACAAAAGATAGTAATGAAGCCCTCTTCATAATATTAATAAAATATTTAAAAACAAGATTTATGTACATATTAAAAAGTACACATTATTAATGAATTATTCTTAAACAAATAAGACACAAATTGCAGAGAAATAGACAATTTTCATTAGCTTGATTTTTGTCCCATAAAAAATTTTCACCAGCCAATTAGGGAAATTAGGGAAATTAGGTGAATTTGACATTTAGATTAAAGGCATTATAATTTAAAAAAACAAAAATACACTATGGGTAATTTTGAAAGAAAGTTAATATAATCAACTATTTAATCTGCAAAATATTAACAGAAACAGTTACTCTCTGACTCATTTTTACAGTAATATTTGCTTACATATCTCTAAACCCTTCTAATAACAAACAAAAAGTTATTTCTTTTCACTTCGCAAGCATGTAAAAGAAAAGAACCAAATACTGGTATTCATACCGTCATAAATCCATCCAGCAAACCTGAGTCAGGCTTCGGGGGTGCTTGCAAGCGCTCCATGGACCACTTCTCAATGATAGATGACACCTGGGTGTTTTCCGTGTTTAGAATTCTGAATCCAGTCATATTAACACCACTGTATCGATAGGGCTCCACATCCAAGGCAAACAGGTCCTGCAAAAATTACCATAGTATAAATTCTGTAACATGCTGCAATTGCTATTTCGATTGTTGGACCACCTCCCCAGATGAGAGCATGGTAATTTTTCAGTGCTATTGATGCCAGGAAGCGTGTTCTGCTTGTCTGGCGGCCTATGTCTGTGAGCAAGCAACTTGGCTGTCATTATGGTGGGAGTAAGCAGATTCTCAGAGGAAGAACAGACTTTCAGGAAATGATAGTTCAATTACAGAAATCTATCTACTACTCAGTAGGCTAAAATACTGCAGTAAGCTTAAATATTATTTTCAATTTCTAAATATTAATATTAATTGCTAGTTGTTGAACTTAACAGAAATCAAACAGACATCAAATAATAAAACAAACTGAACAAGAGTTTCCTTGAGCTTTCACTCTCGGTGAAACTTAAAAATGTTAATCTTAGGAGGATGAATTTGTGGAGGGGAGTAGGTAGGAAGTGGGGGTGGTGGCAAGCAGGGACAAGGAGAAATGTACATGGCTTTAAATTTAATCAAAAACATTTTTCACTGTCATCAACATACTTCCAACAATGGACATATCCTTGATTAGGAATTCATCTTTGCAAGAAAAACTTTTGCCAATTTATATGATTTTGGTATATCTGTATGTGTGTGTGTGTGTGTACAGTTAGACCTCAAACACACAAAGGGGGAACTATAATTAATAAAAAGTAAAACAATTTAAATTTTAGCTCAAGAAAGTAAATTCAAGGTCTTTAATCAAATCCTAAGAAGAAATATAGAAACAGTAATTGACTTCAAGAAACTCAGGTCTAAGATGAAGTTTTGAACAAGGGGGAAAAAAAATACAATCAAGGTTTATGTAATATATTATTTCCTAATAACATAATTTTAATTTATTGAACATAGAAATTTTCCCCATAATTCATAGGTAGTCATTAATCTAATTTTTAATTTAATTTTTGTTGTAAGGTAGCTTTAAGTGTAACACTTGCCTGAATCAATTTTGTTTACTGAAGAAGATTAAATATTGTACTATGGAAAACCCAAATATAACACCCATTGTTAGCACTACAAAGCCCACAGAAATATCACTCAGTTATCAATCACTACCTATTTTTAATTCTGTGGCTAGTAATATCATATGCTTTCCCATACACAATATCTAAGATATGCAGGTTTCAAAATTCATTTAAAATAACCTAATACATCCTCTTTGCAAAGAAATAAAACCTTTTATTACAAAGGAAATATTGGACATAACCAAAATTATGTTACATCTTTGTCTTTAAAAAATTCTCTCAGTTTTTACTGCGCAAGAAGTCAGAACCTTGAAAGCAATTTTTTAATCCAAACACATCCATGTTTACCCTTGAATGTAATAAATATACACAATATCATTATGCATATATTACAAATGCACACAGGTCAGTTTATTAATGAGCCAGTGCATTACATCCTGAATCAATCAAGAGCAGATTACACAGAAGATTGTTATAAACACTGTGACTGGAAAATTTATTTGACAGGGCTTTCACCATGTCAGGTAAGAAGCAATTAATATATAAAAACAACTAAATTCTGATGCTGGTTCTGACCTACATTGCAAAATCAAAATCTATGATATGTTTGTGCACAGTACATTATCTCTTGATAGTTCCAAGTCAATATAATACTCTTGTCTCCATAGAAAGTCTAATGTTCTAATAAGTAAATAAGAATGACAGAAAATTCTGATTTTTAAACAGATCTTTAAGGGGGAAAATTCAAAGCCAAAGGACAGCATAGTACTCAAAGAAACAATTTTCATCAATAGCAAAACAAAATTTTAAAAATAAGGAAAAAAACTTTCAAAACATCTATAATCCATTTTTATGTAGGGAAATCTATTTAGAGAGGAAAGTTCTATTGCATGCAATCCTAAATCTGTAAGTGACAGAAGAATTTACTCTTCTAAAATAAGAAAGGTATTTGGGCAGGGTATGCCTTTGAACTTCACAAATTATTTTGCTTTCTATCCAGCTAGCTATGTCATGTTATACTTTCCAAGAGCTCTTATTTTGTGATTCTGAGGTGGACTCCTACCCTAATACAAAGGATTCATTTTCATAAGAACTTAAACACGCATGTGACATTAAACATGGGTCATTTCAAGCACGGTTTTGCCAAGGCACATGTCTCATGTTTGTCTCATACTTTCTTTTAAAAAACATAATGAACTGCAATCTAATTAGACCAAATTGAACACAAATTCAAGACAGAGAAATGTGCACAACTCTGGAGACTCTGTAGTCTCTAGAATAATATTTTACCAACTTTTAAACTGTTTCTTAGTTAGGGTGTGGTGAGCAGGAAAAAGGACCTCATGTACGTATTTGTTTTGTAAGAGCATTCACATTTTAAATGTTCATTTATTGCAAATGATAGATCCAAGAATGACAGAATTCCTTCTAAGCTACATTTTTGGTGGACTCCAAAGAATATTGCATAATTCATGTGCCTAAGAAGCTCATATGAATTGTTAAATAAAATGCTGCTAAGATTCACACCAAATTATTCATGAATCATATGACAGAGAAGAACTACCTTGTAAAATGTTGGATTAAAAATATGGAATATTTGAGTAAATTTTAAAATGTCCTCATCTCACATATGAACAGCTAGAAGACAAAAAGGACAAAATGCATAAAATAAACAATGAATTATGAATTATACATTTAACTCCTTGACAGTTAAAAGCTGCAGTGCTACAGCCAGATGCTTCTTTTCAGGTCTATCAGTTTCCAGGGCACACTGTTGAACAATAATTGAACCATCCTGATGAGTTTTCACTGAAAGTAAGAAAACTCAGCAAAGCAAACATCTTGCACTCACACCTCATTCCAGAGAGACCTTTTCCACTTTGCTAAGTAATGTAATTAGGAAAGTAACATCTTTGTTGGATGTCATCACTATGTTTTCACAAGCCACTTACCAGTGTGGTAAAGATATAGTGATAGTATTCTGTCATCATCCCCATAGCTAAAGCCTTGAAAAAAATAAACAAAAGATTAATGTTTCTGAGGCCACATAATACATTTTTATCACATTCACATGGCAAATGAAACGCTGCAAAAGAACACTACTAAGATCACACTATAGGGCTGGAATTATGCTAAAAATAGGTCAAGCAAGTCATTTCTTAGCAGTTAGAGAAGATTACTGACTATTAAAGGAATTTATGAACCAGATCTTCTGATAGAAAGAATATTATTAGACTGTTTAGTGCAGTAAATGTGAAAGAGGCTTGTATTTTTACATACTAATGGATACATTAAGTTACTACACATAATTTGAGTTGACAATATTTTCATTCATTATTGAACCCTTCCTTTAAAATGAATTACCTACTAGGAAATTTTTTCTTCTATTTTGATGACCAATACCATGCATTTGAAAGAAGGATCCAAGCTTATATCATACATGTGCACATTTTTCCAACCATGGAAGAAAATTCCCTTGAGTCAAATTTTGAACAGAAAGAAAGATAGTACTTAAATAAAAATGAAGAACAGATATTTATAGAATTGCTTTATGAATTCAGGTATCTCTCAAATACCTTTTCGCTCTTGCTATGTAATACCAAATAGTTTTTGACAAACTGTGCATTTTAAAAGTTCACGCTTTCCTCTCAAAAAAAAATTTTTAAAAAATTGTAGATAAAAAACCATGTTTCATCATGTTTATTCATTAAGGGCGTTTTCTCCTGAAAAACATGTATCTTCATGCTCTGCACAAAAGTTGCCTTAGTGGTTTTTTCCTTTCCAGGAACCATCAAAGTAATTCTTTGCCAAATTGCTACCAGATGGACTCCTTAAAGATGCTGAAGGCCACAATTATACTACTGTGACAATACCAGAATTTTCATCAAAAAGAATTGTCAGCATTCTGAAGGCTGTGGGAGCCTTTTTACTTGTGACATTGTCCAAAAAATGATGAAATGAAGAGTCTACATTCCATCTATATATTTTCCAAAGAAAAGGTCTCAAACTAATCCAAATATCAGTTGTAAATCAGATTTTATTATGTTTTAAACTAGATTTTGAAAAAAATCACACCTTTTTTCAAGAATGCCTATACTTGTGTACTTAGAATTCCACAGCAGTACTTAGAACTAGAGTATAGTGCTCCAGTAGCAATAAAATTCTCTTAAACACAAGAAAACTACATTTCTGTAAGAAATATTACATTCTTTTTAAATAAAACCAAAGTATCTTCCTCTATACATGTAACACATTTGCAATCACCTATATCATAACTGCTTCTAATTAAGTCTTTCAAACGCCAAAGGATCCCTGAACAACATCCTACGCATGTTCCTTGCTCTGCTATGCGATGATGCTGCCTCTTTTCCAGGTCTTCCTTCTTTCACCTCACTTCTCTCAAGGTCTCAATTCTTTTTCCTCTTCAAACATTGTAATTTCTCTGTTCTCATTATTACAGTGCTTCCCTAACCTTTTAAATTATATATGGTTTCTCTGGTTGCCTGGTGATGTAGACAACAATGAGATTTGCCTTAATTTAAGTATGCTTGTCTGATTGATGGGATCTATTTTTTTTACTTTTCATTATGTATTTTTGGCCAGCAAAGAGTAGTGGCCATTTCACTAGGTTCTCAAGGTACTTTGTTTTCTTTAGTTTCAACCTGTATTGTCTACCACCAGCTTCAGCTACCAATCATCTTCTCGAAATGAAAATCTTTGTCATATCTCCCAAGATTTATGCCTCCAATACCAGGAAAAGAAAACTGATCAGTCAATAATTCAGAAATGGATATATAAAGATTTTTTTTTTCAACAATCGCTTATAAACACTATATTTGGAATATTCACATTAAATAATAAACATATTCTCAACATCTCTTGTGTCAATTTCAACAGTGAGAGCTCACATTCAGCTTCAAAACTACAAATTTTGGGCATATTTAAAGCATTGCAGGATAGGACCTGAGTGGAAAAGTAAAAATTTACAGAATCTTTATTAAGATTTAAACCCTCATGAAAGAATTTTTTCTCTATCTTCCCTCTCTAATCTTTAGGATGAGCAGTGTACTTTGATGAAACAATTCACAACTTGATTTTAAGAGGCTGAATGCTCCCCTTTCGGTCCTGAGACATGATTAAAGATACAATGCTTTTAATTTTGTTTCCATTACCCTCTGTTCATACATTTTTCACAGTGTTCCATACCATGAAATAAAAGGCTTCTTTCACTTAAAAACTTTTAGATACTGTATAGTTAATGTATCTCAATGGACTTATTGTTACTATTGCAGCTTAATATGACCATCAACACATTTTCCATTTGCATTATTTAGATTGTAAATATTTAAAATAATTAAATGATTTGGCCTAAACAACTAGAATAACTAGGCTTGCTTATATTTAGAAAAAACCAACAGTAGAGGTTTGAAATTATCAGGAATTGAAAAAGTTTTTCAATCAATGAACAATAAAGAAATTACATTATACCTATAGGGTTACAATAATTTCTGTAAGTACCTTTAATGGGACACATATTTCCAACTCTTAAATATATTTTGTTTTCAACTTAGACCCTACAGTTTTCTAGAAAACACAATATAAATATTAATTAAAGTCACTAAAAGCTATGCATGAGAAGTGTAGAATACTGTTTCGGTTTAGGTATTCCTCCTACTGTCTTTATTGGAAGTCATAGCTTAATTAAAAAACTATGAGAAAGGTAGCCTCTGAGCCACTTAAGTATTTGGAATTCTGCTGTATCTCACCTACTCATCTCAATTGCACACAATATTTTCAAATAATCAACCCAAATGTACTTGGGTGTTTTGCAGTTCCATTATTAGTGCATAGAGAATATGGCTCTAAGATGTCAATTCTGTCCTCTCAATGGAAGACATTAACGCAGTCAGTTGATAACATACCGTCTGATTAGGAATACACATCTTTAAGGCCTCAAATAAAAACAAATATATAAATATATAAATAAATAAGTACGTACATAAAGATTTGATATATAAAATAACATTAAGCAAGCATTTAAAACCATGCTTAAAGCATCAATTCTCCAAAGTATCAGTTCTTCATAGTTGAAAGCATAATATACCTTAATGTTCCTCCTGAACATAAATTAATTAAACCCTTTCTTTATAAAAGCATAATTAAAGCACCTACCACTTGTGTCACCAATAAAATTACCTCTGAAATCCTTGGTTTATTTTCAGTTAGGCCTCAGTAAAACTGACATACAATTTCCCTGCTTGTTAAATACCATTAGGTCTGGATAATACTTCTATTTATTAGGGACGAAAAGATTAAGACATCTAAAGCAAAATGAGGATTACCTGTTTCAAGATGCCTGCTGCCATTTCATGGCTGCAGTCAAAGATTACATGGAATTCTTTGCCTCTTTTCATCTCCTTTAGCAATGGCTTTGCATCTTTTGTGTCAGCTGGTAACTGACGGATTTTTAGTCTTAGGTTGTATCGTGATGGAGCCTTGATGAGCTCTTGTAATCGAATGAGACCTTAAAGAAAACAGGGGTCGGGAGAAAAGAAAATTGTCAAAACAAGAACCTGA
Source organism: Phainopepla nitens (assembly GCA_013400175.1). Lineage (NCBI taxonomy): Eukaryota > Metazoa > Chordata > Aves > Passeriformes > Bombycillidae > Phainopepla > Phainopepla nitens. The sequence continues at coordinate 644,179 of VXBQ01012290.1, forward strand.
ACTCCTAGCATGAGAACATACTATAAGCATTCAAAGTTTCCTGATTTTTTTTCTCCTCTCAGCCAGGAACTGATACACAAAAATGTTATTAAAGAGAAAAATTAAGTATCTGTGCTCCCAGCACAAGTCCCTTTTCCCTCAGTATTAATGGAGAGTAAGCAGCCTCATTTAGGATTACCTTAAGACAGACAAATCTTCCTCTAGCATTATCATGCAACTATGACATTCCTCTTCAAGGAACATATTACTCTAATTCAATTAAAGCCATATCCCAGACTAATAGTTTTTAATCAGACTAGACAGTCTCCCAAATAACAGATCAAGTTCACATACAAAGTTGTGAATCATTTCAGCGCTGCAGAACACTCTCACGTGAATCTGTTCTCATGTTTCTATACTGAACCACTTTTCAAGAACAGGAAAAGATAAAAGTAGCTTTCCACTACTGTGCCAGTTTCTGAATTAAAACCACTCCAGAACAAAACTTACTATGTTTCTGGAAGTGACTCTGAAATTAATTTGATTATATGAAAAATTACAGTTATTCATGATGTTCAAGTTTTCTGTACAAGTACTGAGTATTTTTAATATATCAAATGTTAAAGGGAAGACTGATTGTTCCTTCTTGACAACAAACTTTTCTTTAAATGTATTCTTTGCTCAATAGGGCAGAGTCCCTAAAATGCATGTTTTATGCATATTTTCAGGTGTTACACCTATCACCTTTGTTATACCTTTAGAGATGGGATGGAGAGTTAAGCTGTCAAGGAACTTTGAAACTGGATAGAAAGAAGGGAGAAAGGGATGTTGCTTTTCCTCTAGCAACTTTAAAATACAAAATTTTAGTAAACAAATGTAAGAAACTACAAATTGACAGGTCCCTTGATCTATCCCCATTGTTTGCATCAATACAATACAGGTTTTGTCTTTTACTGTGAGTCTAAGATTTGTTACAGAATGGCAAGAAGTGTTTTCTTGCCTACAGGGGTTTTCCAATACCCTAATGCACAAATATATAGTTTAATTAATTTGAGAATCACAGAATATTCTGAGTTGGAAGGAACCCACAAAGACCATCAAGTCCAGCTCTTAACTGAATGGCCCATACAGGGGTTGAACTCCCAACCTCGCTGCTATTAACTCCATGGTCTAACCAAGATAACCTCAAGAAATAGTAGTGGGTGAAACCCAAGAATTTCAAAACTTCCAAGCTTTGGTCTGTTCCAGAGCATTGCCCAAGAACATCAGTCCTTAAAGGTCTGAACTCGGCTGTTCAAGAATTAAAAAAAAAAACAATGTAATTTTCATAAATCTTATTATTGAACTACCTCAGAGAAAGAAATAACCCACACCAGAATTTGAAAGAGAAGATTTACAGATGCAGGAAATAGAGCAATTAAAGGCTGACATGGAGAATGTTACGACAGTCTCTACCTTCTGGGTTGCCTATGTATCTGAGAGAGAAGTGATGAGCAATAAACAAAGTACTGCATTGGAAGGCAGTACAAAAGGTAGAAAACTACCAAAAAAACCTGAGCATGAGAATATGGGGAAGAAAATCTGAGAATGCACATCTCTGCAATGCACTGACTGGACCTCAGTGCTGGGGCCGTACGATGTGCAGGCAAGCACATGAAAAAGTATTTACGCCTTCAGTAACTGTCAATTACAAATAGTAACCAGTGAGATTTCTCAAAATATATTTTAAGATAAATTAAATCTGAGACATAAGTAAATCCCAGGGTTTTCGAAGTTATGTTTTTTCTCTTGTTCTCATCAATGTGAAATAAAAAGGAACATAAAACTTTTAATGTCCAATATTGTCCATAGCTTCTACATATAGCAGAATATTTAATTTTAGTAATAATTACAGTGAGTAACTATACTTCCATTTTTAAGATTTTAACATATATATTTCACCATGTTTCCAGCCACCAGTAAAGCTGTAAAGTTGAAATGGATTATGGCAGGCAACAAAACATGTTCCAATCTACTAAATGACTCACTTCAGTGGTCCACTTGGCCACCCACTAGAAGGAATAAATTCTTTACCGGCATATGTTCAAGCTTCCAGCTTGCTGGGCTCTCAGCAGGATGATTTTGGAAAACAAAACCCCCTCACTTGCAAGGGAGTGAAGACATGCAACTCTGTGGAAAATGCATGGTGTGGGGGGCCCCTGTGAAGGTGTGTCAGAGGCAGCAAGTACAACTGCCACAGTTACCCTATAGCTCCTTGATGCAGAAAAACACCTCAAAGAACAAAAAAATATCAGGCAGCGCTGAGCATACCTTACTCGAGTACTTTTTATTTCTCTGGTAAAATGCTGAGAAGCAGGATTTCACCATTCAAGCATTAGTGGGAACTGAGAGCAAGTAAAGGCTTTCCAGTTCTGGATCACACTTCAAAAGCTGGCTCTTTTAAATACTAATTAAAGGCTAGAGGTTTCCTTCTACACTGTATCTACCATTTGGGATGTAGCATTTGTGGTTTTTAAAGTGTGCAAAGAATAAATTAGTTTTACTGTAAAGTAAAACCCACCAAAATAATTTCCTGAAGAGAAACAGAATAATTAATCTAAAACCAACCAAACAAACAAACCCACCACCATACACAAACAAAACCTTTTTAGATTAAATATTGAAGAGTGGCTCATTATTTGTAACCAAATTAAAAATTAAGTGCTGGAGAGATATAAACCAAAAGAAGAAGGTCCTCTCTGTAAACGGCAGCATTTGGCTTCATCTACGGACAATAACTGCTTCCCAAATCCTGGCTGCCACTCATCTTCTCTTCCCCTGAACAACCTAACATCCTGGCTTCTGTAGGAGAGGTTTTGCAGTATCAGTGCCTAAAAAAGTTCCAGGGGATCAGAACATTACACAGTTGAGGACTAACCTGGCAATACATGTAGGATATAAATAAAATGTGCCCCTATCCTTATAGTAACAATCTATTTGTAGTTCAATTTTTCACAGCTATCAGATATCATATGTTATAAACTTTTCACAGTAAAGCTAATGCCTTGGAGTAACAAAAAATGAGCTCTACCTTATTTAGTTTCTAACATTTAATCCTGAATACATCAGGTGAAGTCAGGCAAATTACTTGTTTGCTTTCATTTTTAGAAGTTACCAAAGTTGTTCTATGTTTTCAATTTCTCCACTTGGATGACTGAGATTGCTAAGACTTGAAGAAGATTGCTTGTTCCTATTGTGTGCAGTTTAACTGTGGGACTCAATTTCTACCCTTCTATCCTTTGTGCATATTGGTTGTTTTAGTTCAAACTTATTTACACATTGACTAAGATTCTTGAGCTACTGTTAATACCAAAGTAAGTTTCATTGCTGTTGTCTGACATTAGAGGAAATGTCATAACAAGCTGATTATGCACAAAAGTATAAGGGTAAAAGTAACAAGCTGTCACGTACTCAGAAATAAAATTTTCTCAATCAGCAAGGGTCAGCTTCAAATGGACATATATGTAGCTTATCAGAAGAAGAGGTGTCAACCACCATTGAAGGGAGGAATATAATTCAAGACCTACAAGGACTATGAAGCTAAGAAAAAAACAAGTCTTTTTTTCACCATGATTTTAAGGAGATCTAGAATACTTTTAATTGAATACTTGTCTAGAATAATTTTTGAATAACTGATTTAAAATATAATATGAATTGCAGGCCTCAGATGAAAAGGTGAGCTCTTATTTTATTAGGATTTACAACATCCCAGTGTAATTAAAAAATAAATAAATAACAAACAAACAAAACCAAAAAACAAACCACCTACCAACAAAAAAAACCCAAAGCAAACAGAACACAATCATTTGTGTGCATAAGCCCCTAAAAAAAAAAATCTATTTTACAACAGTATAGAAATAATAGCTGCATTTTGGGAATGTACTTCCTGCATTTTCTTTCACTAGGGACACCTTTTTCCTGTCCCTTTAAACTCTCAATTCCTTCTTTTAGCAGCCACTGTGATAGAGCCCTACCTCTGAATGGCTGGGAAGAGTGCGGTGTGAGTAACTCTTTTCAGAAGCTGCCATCAATTCATCGTTAAGGAGAATCCTGAAGGAGCAGTTTGTGAGCTCTCCAGCTGGCATCTTCCCCCAAAGAGATCAATCACATTACCTCCTCGACATGTTCAACTTCAACCAGTCCAGGAAGCAAGAGCCCCAAGTTTGTTTTAAAACCTGTCTCCAGCTCAGCAGTCTTGCAGGCCATTGCTATGGCACCTGGCCTGCTCATCAAACTATTTATCATTTCCATTAATGCTGCCTTTGTGCTGCACAGGAAGAATGTAAGCAAATGCACTTTGCAATAGGCTGAACACATCAACCTTTTTCTGTAAGAAAACACTAATGCTCTTTTAAAGGCTGCTCCTTATCTTCACCACATCAAAAATTTCAAAATTAATAATACACTTTGCAGTATACAGTGTATTTTTAGCAAGTTGTTTCTTCTCCCACCTTTCTGTACTCTTCTCCTTTCCTGACAGTCCCCTGTCCAGTTTTTGTGGTTACGTCTCAGAAAAATATCATTGTGTATTGGGCTTTAAAAAGGGTATGGGTGAAAGGGAGGAGAATGCAGGTTTATTGATAGAATGTTTTGCATCAACTGGAACAGTTAATTGCTGCAAAATGACTCACAGAGATTATCAATGACTCTAAAGTTTAATTATCTTCAACTAAAAATATACCACTTCTAGTGAAAAGATTAAAAAGAAATTGCACTAGCTAGTAGAGTTTCTCGAACAGTAGGTTATTCTGTGTTCTTTGTGCTGTTATATCTGATGCAGCAACACCATTAAAGAAAAGCACAGAGGAAATAGGGACAAAGGAAAAAGACAGCTTGATGGACCTTTCATATTTATTCACATTAAACTTTTTTTACTACATTAAGACCATTTAACTCAATTCTAGCACTGTAAAGCACCCATAAAATGATCAGAAGTTATATTTAATACCCTTTAGATACAGTAGCAATGGTGTCTTTAATGAAAAAAGTTCTAAGATATGTAGTCTGGAGAAAAAATTGTCTTTTTACTGTAAACATAATTAATGCAGCTTCTTATTATTAGTTTTAGAGTCCAACATTTTAGCAGGATTTTTCAATCTTGTAGTTAAAGGATTGGAGAGCAATCAGAATAGTACATGTGTATGCATGCATGTATTTTACAAATATTAGTGCAATAGAGTCTGATACCATTTGCAACTTGCAATATTTAAAATATACTGTGATTAGTGGCAGTGACATGAAGAAGAGTTCAAGGATATCTAGTATTATGTTCATTTATTTTGCTCTTAAATGTGACTTCTACAGAGGAAACGATAGTACTGTATCAATAAAAAGAAGGAAATGTATCTGGTAACTGACTTTAAAAGAATTTTTGCCAAAGAAAATTCTATTTACGTCCTTTGTCAAAAATGCAGTTGTTCTGTTTCAAATGTCTTTAACTGAAAGTTTAAAAATTAGATTCATGAGGGTAAGCCAATACACAAGAATCATCCATGATAATAGTAGTATTTGCTCAAATGAATTCTGGAGGTGTATTTGTATGATGTAATTTCCGTCTGGGGAAAAAATGCATATGTATAAAGTGAGCACAATGTCCAACTACCTACACCTATGTCCCTATCTCCTTAACAAACCTTACAGTCTGACTACTCACCAAACTCTTCCTCAGAGATACAAAAGAACCACAGTTAATAAATCAGAACAACCTTAGACTATATTGATATGTTCTACCATATTTAAGGAATTCATTTCAAGTTCCATATTGTCCATATATGGCCTTTCAGCTATACAAACACATTTAAAGAATTCACACGGCAGCATTTTATGCTTTAGAAAAAAAATTGGATCATCAAGTTGAGATTCTTGAGAAGAGAGGAAGGAAAGGGTGGGGAGTTTAAGTAGTATAGTTCTTTTGAGCATATTACTAAAAAAAATTTTAATCACCCTGAAAAGCCAGTTCTGGACCACTGAGTGTGAGAGGGCAAATAGAAGTTACGCTACTTCTTACTGAAAATATTTTCAAAAAGTATTCTTGGATGGTAGCCATGCCAACAATTAGAGAAAATGTTTCAGTCTAGGTAGTTTTTTTCTGACTTTTTTTTTTCTAGACTGTGTAGTAGAATAGAATCATAGAAACACTATCCAAGATCAGAGAGCCCAACTTTTGACCAAAGACCACCATGCCAACTCAAGTATAACACTAAATGCCAAGTAATTTCTTTGAGAACTTCCAGGAATGGTGACTCCACCACCTCCTTGGGCAGCCTGTTCCTCAATATCTGAGAAAAATTTTCCCTTCTAAAACAAACAAACAAACAAAAAAAAGGCAGAAATATGTTTTTAATCACACATATCTGTGCAGGTATGTATATGCGTTTGAAATACAAACCTCATTATTGTGAAAAATTTATAAGCATCTAGATTAGGGCAGAAAAAAAAAACTAACTAAAATTCCAATCCTGCTTCCTTTTAGACTAAAAAAAAATTAGACAATTACTTAGTACAGGAAAGCAGAGGTGTTTAAAATTATATTCATGACTAATATTGAAGCTGCAATTACTAAAATAACATATATAGAACAGACTAGCTTTAGGGTTAAAAAAAAAAAGTCACTGAACAAGAAAACTATGAATCCAGGTTTAACTCCATAGACAGTCAAGATTTCTATTCTGATACTGTGCACATCACTTAATTTTTCTGTGTCTCGGGTCTTTGCATTAGAATGTTAAATCCATTGTACTGCTGTTTCAGCATAACCAGCTGTAACTGAAGAGCAAGGCAATAATCAGCTTTATTGTTTTCCTTAAATTTGCTAAGCAAGCACATCAGAGCATGGGTGCTAACGTCTTTTATAGTTGCAAATGGCCAATCCCAATTCAGCTTATTTCCAGTAACAATTCTTTTCTAACAAAAGCTTTTCAGTATTGCAGTGACAAAAGCCCTCTACCCCATCCCACACAGTTCCACAAGAGAGAATCAATGTGCTACTGAAGTTCAGAAAAGACCCTCAGTTCACGGAACAGTTTTGATCTCGAAGATCACCAAGTTTTCTTCGAGATGAGTAAAACTTTTTTCATGCCACCTGAGTACTTATCAGATGCAGCATACAGCAGCTAGAAAAAAAAATAAAAATAAAAAACACATAGTCCTGCCCATTCTTTCTTTACCTTCACATCTAATCTGTGAAAATGTAAGAAAAAATAACATAATTGAAGGAAATGCTGAAAATTAAGAAAACATTATGCCTTATTAATATATTAGATTTGCCATCTTTTCCTAGTCTATAGATACATTTGAAATTTATATATGTCAAATGCTTTATTATGATATGCCTGACTTGAAATGTCATGGTTGTTGCTTTCTAAACATGCTTTTTTCAACATTTTCATAAAGTTTTGTCATTAATTCAGTATTATGATGGTGACAGCAATAAGAATTAACAGTCCTGAGCATTTAAAAATAATTATCATAACTGTATGAAATATGATCCCTCAAGTGGCTGATCTATGAGCAGTGCAGTTTAATGAGGGTGATGAGTGAAAAAAAAAAGAGCTATACTAAAGTCAAAAGATAAAAGATCTTGTCAAGGATGTCAGAATCAATGATAAAAGAAGCAGTTAGCTATTCCTAGACATACAAGAGAAGTATTACTATTGTATCAAACTATATAAACCTAAATAAAAAACACTGCCTACTATAGATCAAAATGGACTTAGCTTGAAAAGACGCATAAATGAACGCCCTCAAATGGAATTTACACCAGATTAGCACATGAATTCTTGGAAACAAAAGCAGATTCATTTTTGCTTTAAAAAAAAGGAACTAGTAAGAGTGCAAGAGAGAAGAAAACTCTGTAAGTGATGCTGAAATTAATTAAGACAGTAATATTTGAACTGAGAGTGACAGAGCAATTCACAAAGGGACTGACATCACAAGTATATTTCACAGTGTTCTCTCAACCAGAGGACAAAATATGTAATACTGGAATAAGAGTAAAACTGTACTTCAGTTTGAATAAATCTTAAATGTATGCCCAATGAATGTTGAATGAAATGTTTGCCAAGAATGCAAAACTGATCTCCTCTCAGTTTTCCAATTTCCATTTCTTCACTTTGTTTTCCTATCACGTATTTCTGTATTTGGGCAAAATAGAAAATTTTCCAATCTTCATGAAAGAAACAATTCTTTTGATCAGAAGTTCCCGAGGCAATTTTCTGTAAGATTTAAATTCATGTTTCTTCAAACCCACAAAAGCAAAACAATTTAAAGCATTATTTGGAATATGTTCATTGTTATAACTTATGGAAATACTACCTCCACCTCTGTTCCTTAGGCTTATAGAAAAATACTATAAAGTACCTTATGAATTTTTAAAATTTATTTATTTTAAATCCATAGATTTGTTTTTGTAATACTGAGTCTTGTTGCAGTAAGCTCAAACTCAATTACTGGCCAAAATATGGGTGAGAGTTGTAGTAACATGTTTTCCTGAAAGATGGGCCAGAATCACTCATTTTGTTAACTTAACATTTACTCTGCTTTTCAAAAATATAATTAAAATATGTATAGAATTTTTCTCAAAGAATGATCACACATCCATCTACCAGAAAAGAATAACAGAATTCAAGTCTTTTTCTTCAGGCAACTATCTAAAGTAACTGCTAACATCTGCATAAAGACTAAAAGTGTTTGAAAGTGAAATTTTAACTTCCCAACACCCTCCATACTGCTGCTACATTCATATAACACTAGAAAAATATTTCTGAACTTTACAGAATAAATGTGCAATAACTGTCTTAGCAATGGAATACACCAACCAGCTACACCCAAATACTACGGTTAGGTTTAGCCCATAATTAGTAATTGAATCTTCACTTGAAACTACTGTGCACAGCACTTGAAACACTCTGAATTTAAAAGACACTGCGGAATATGTAATCACTCAGGATAATATTTCTTTACTTTCCAAATTATTAGTGTTATTAATTATTATAATTTTACCAAATTTGAATTTATTAAAGAAGGCTTAAAAGTTTATTGTCTTCAATAAAAATATTCAGTAAAAATGTTACAAATGCTGTAACATCTCTGAACTGGTGACTGAAAAGATGTGGAACAGAACTACATGCCATCCCAGCTTATATGCATGGGAAGCTTCAAGTCTGCTTTATGCACATTGGCAAATATAACCCTCCTTTAGATAGTAATTTCATTTATTTCACTAAAGCAACACAGAATAACTATGAATTGATAAAGCACAAATTAAAAATGAACAAGCATAGTTCCATCTAACATTCTGTGCTAAGCTATACCACCTCAATCTCTGATATGATTTATACACAAATTCATTTTTTTGCAGAAAAGGTACCCACCTAGCCCTTCATAAGCAATCAGTAGTCTGAATTCTGCATCTGCTCCATAGAACCAGAATAAATGCTAGCTAAAACTGCACAAGTCAAAACATTATAAATATACAAAAGTACACATGATGCAGTTTTTGTCTACATATAACATAAATGTAAATCAAATTTGAGAAAACAGTATCAATGACAGTGGAGTAGCTTGATATCAATTTATAATTTAATGTTTCTGCACATTTGATAGAGACATTAGTAAGCACCAGTGGTAGTTAACAGTCCTGATAGAAGGTCACCCTTACCTATCTTTTCTTTTTCTGTTCTGTTTCTGTTTTCAGTATGAAAACATCGATGTTGAAAAAAGAAAATCAAGAATAAAAAAAAACTTAAAAATAAACACCAAAAAACAACCGAAAAACAAACAACCAAACAAAAATAAACAAAAAAAACACCACTCAGAAAAAACACCAACAAATCACCAAACTCATGGAGTGGATTTTCCATAGCCTTTCAAGGACACCTGGTATTTTGTTCTAACCTAAGTGTTCCTAGCCCAATCCTTTCTGCTACAGTTTTAAACATGTATCTAACTATTCTCTAACGTAAAGCATAGTTTGTTTCCTTTTGCAAGTCTTTTTTTGTTCACTTCCCCTACAGAAAAGTAACACTTGTACAGTCTTCTCCTCCCAGGTCATATTTTCCTTAACCTCTGATCTCCAGAACCCTCATCTTTCTTAAGACATGCTGCAAAGAGTGATGTAAAAAATGTGACGCTTTTTTTTATGCAGATGAAGTTTTAATTACCTAGGAATTTCTTACACATGGAATTTCACATCAGACACCTGAGTTCAGTGTTATGCTTTCATTCTCATAATGCCATTGCTGGCTTAGCCACGATGTGACCAAGCCTTATGCTTGAGAGAGGACTATTAGAATTCTTTAAAACAAATTATATTTTCTGGAGTATTGTAACTTCTGAGATTGCCACCTGCATATGTAATTTATGTGCTCTTCACTCCAGAAAATTAACCTGGCAAGTCTATCTTTTCCGTAAGCTGTAACCAATCTCTTTATGTTTATTACTCTTTGCATCCATATGACACTTGTATAAAGTACCTATGGTTCTAATTTGCATATATGAATGTCAGCTTGAACAGTCTGGCTTTCTTAACTCAATATGTATCACATCAACTCTTTTTTTTCCCTTGCCCGCCAGGTACACTGACCTGGCAAAGAAGAAAGCTTTACATTACTTGTTCTGAATAGAGGAAACCTCACACTTTCAGCCAACTTAACACTTGGAGACTTTTTTAGTGCTTACAAGTAAGCAGGGTTCTTTTTCCTAGGAATAGAAATTCAGTTAACTGGTCTACTTAAAACAACAACAACAAGCAAAACAAAACAAAACAGCAACAACAAAAAAAACCCAACCCAACCAACCAACAACAAAAAAAAAAATCCCACAAAAACCCAAACAAAACAAAGCAAAACAAAAAACCCCAAACCAACAACAATAAGAACAAACCAAAGCCAACAAAATGAAACCCAGCTAACAAATTTATACTACAACTGCACTTTATTCTACTGGATTTTAAGCAGGTTCCAAGTTAGGAAGGAAGTTGTTTGGAATAGGTGGAAGATAATTAAACATAAGGAACCAGAATAAGTATACTTTAAAATCTGGACAAATATCAAAGTTGGGATGAACCGGAGCTTGCCTACCTTTCCCCAACTTGTCAAACTTTGTCTACTATGCATATGCACTCAAAGGTGATTATTTACTGAAGATTACCTCATTTTAAAGTTTTGCAGAAGTCTCTTGCTCCAATGACTTGAAAACTAAGGTTCCTTGACCTATTGCTTCTATTTAACCAAGTTTGGTATTATTCACTCTTCATTTTAGAATCCAACTGATTCTATTGGGAGAAATTTCTATCATCATAAAGTCATAGAACACTCCCTTGGAAGCGACCCACAAGGATCATTGAAGTCTATCTCCTGGCCCAAATAGGACAACCCTAAAAATCCCAGCACTTTCTTGAATTGTGTTCAGTATATTTTGCTGCTTTGCACTTTCCTAATTATAAACCATCATTTTTCATTCCTGAGCATTGAATCAATATCAGAAATATCACAAGTATTTTCAGTATTAAAAAAAGTCAACATATATTATAACCTCTTTCGAAGACTGTTTTAACAGCTGTGTTCTTCTATACTTCCTTTCCCATTAAACCCCTAGTTTGAGATATTTGTTGATATTAAAACACCGCCTGTGGTTAATTTTGTTAGATGATTCTAGAAGGATGGGAAGCAAAGGCCTTGTGTGCTTAATTTTAATGTCTCGGTGATTGTTTTGAATCTAGGTCTACACCAATGCAAATCACAACAGCAATTGTGATTATTGTCTCCTACTGTACAGTGGACTGAGCACCTCAGATTACCTTTAAGAAATTTCATCTTATTGCTGCTTCTCATCTATTCTTGAACAAACTTTGTCTTTCAAAAATATCAAAATTTCAAAACTGAAATATACTCTACTTCACGCCAGCCATGTCAGCTTATAAGTTTCTGTTAAAGATCATCAAAACTTAAATCTTGTCTTCTAAATTGGGGTGAAATGTGCTGTTACTACACCAGTTTCAAACCTTCAAATACAGCATTCTCAACTCTCTTTCCTCCTCTCTCAGAATAGACCACTGTTATAAAGATGTGTTTATAAAGGAGAACAACATTTGACGTAAATTGAGATGTTGCTTAATTGATTTATCTAGAAGCAGAGACAACCAGATCTTTTCAGATCAATGCATATGTGTGTCTTCTCAGCTGTCAGTTCTCTCAAGTAACTTAAACATTTTTTCTCATCTTTATAGTACACTATATATATTCTCCTTAAAGAGAAATTCTGTCCCTAGCCAAAATTTACTTTGAATTACTTAGAAACCTTTCTTTCTTAATCCTTTAGCAACATTGCCCACTTGCCGTCATCCCACATCCGTGTCACCCACAAGATATTTCATTCCCCTTAGTTTAAAATTACATTAACTGCAAAAGTGGCTGTCCTTCAGCAATCATAGCACAGGGTAGAAGGAAAAAACCCAACCATAACAAACCACAAGATGTAAGATACCTGGAAATGAGATAATATTTCTTATTTAGAAAAATAGAATAGAATAATTCAGTTGGAAGGGACATACAACCATCATCTTGTCGAAATGCCTGACTGTTACAGGGCTGAACAAGTTAAAGTAAGCTGAAGCTGTTGTCCAAATGCTTCTTAAACACAGACAAACTTGGGGGCATCAATCGCCTCTCTGGGAACTCTGTTATAGTGTTTGACCAACCTCTTAATAAAGAAATAAATAAATAGATAAATAAATAAATATTTCCTAATTTCAAGACTGAACCTCCCCTGATAAAACTTTGAGCCATTCCCACATGTTCTGTCACTGGATATCAGGAAGAAGAGATTAGCACCTTTCTCTCTCTCTCTGCTTCCCCTCCTCAGGAGGCTGCAGAGAGCAATGAAATCACCCTTCAATCTCTTTTTCTCCAAACTACACAAGACCACAGTCCTCACAGAGCATCATGCCTTCTAGCCCTTTCATCAGCTTTGCTGACTTACTCATTCAGGACACATTCAAGTACCTTAATAATATTTTTAAATTGTGGAGGCCAGAACTGCCCACAAAATCAAGGTGAGGCCAAAATAACACCAAATACAGTGGGAATTATATAATAGGAATTTTAATACTGGTCCCAAGAAAGAAATTGTCATTTTATTACAAATGAATGCAACCTGCATACTAGAGTGAATATATCAACAAAATCATATCTTTCAACTCCCTTCATTTCAGCTAAAGCACAGCATTCAGTACTAAAAACCAACACACAACATTTTTATTTCTGAAATAATTTTTTGGCATTTACTTTGGCTTCTGTTCATAGATGTAACAGATTTTTTGTGTTTATACTCCTTCACTCAAGTCCAAAACAAAATTTAATTAAGAAAAAATATCCAGAACCCTGTTTATATCAACTTGTTCTGTTGATATATAAAAGTATCAATATATTGATATCTATACCAGTGCCACTATAATTTAAAAGCTCATCATCTAAGTATTCATGTTTTTTTTCCCTTTTTTCTTAATTGTCTAAGATTCACAAATTTATTTACAGCTGGTCTAGCCTTTTTTCTTTAGCACACAGAGATTAGAAAACGTAGTTGAAATTAAGTTACTGTTTTGAGACCAATTAAATCCATTAGGACATGCAGTTGATGAACATATTGTCATTTTTCCACTTTTCTTTCTTAAAGACAATTGACTGTAGCGAATCTGTACATCTGAAAGGACTTAATTAGTGTCCAGGGACAGTTTAGTGGAATTTAATTAACAAAGAGACAATAAATTACTTTAAGAGGATCAAAAAAAGTAACCAGCCTCTCATTACATGCTGTTAGGTGATTTTTTTGGACTGGGGGGAGGGGAATTGGTGGGGTTTTGCTTGTTTCGGTATTTGTTTTTTAACATGAAATTCTAGTTGAAAGGCATATTGTTTTCCATTTTAAATTATCAAAGGAAGCAGTACTTATCTTTTTTTTTAGCAATAAAAATGTTTTAGAGCCCCATTACAATTTTTTTGTCTGTAAAACAGATGAGCTATATTTTATAAAAAAAGTCTTGAGAGATAGAAAAAAAAGAAAATTAAATCCTAGAAGGAAGCAGAAAGTATTTATTATTTCATGCAAAAAAAAAAAATAAAAAAATGAAATAATGAAAGTGAATGCAGGACTATTAAAACAGAGTTCCACAAAAGAAAGGACTCACAAAAATCTAATTCCCTGAAAGAAAAAACTCATCTTAGTGCCACAATACCTACTTCATAAAATACTACCAGACTAACAGGCTTTATTATATATTAAAACCTTTGTCCCTTCTATGTCCACTTTTATTTCTATAAATACTTATCTATAAATATATTTATCTATAAATTTCATACTCGCACTGTAAAAAAGTGCATCTTTTTTTACCAAGTCAAGGCAGAATTAACCTTTTCTAGTTTATTCATCTACTTCATCTTATTTGTACAGTCTTGAGTCTTCCTTATTACTCTGTACCCAACCCGATCTTTGCTCACTCCACTGTTATTGATCATATCCCTCTAGAAGTTTCTCTACTATTTCAGCACAGCACAAATTCTATTTTCTCCTGTGGCAAGCTACCTTGCATTCCTCATTACAGACTCCTGAACATGAGGCAGGTCTGATCAGCAGGGAACAAACCAGTATTCTGAGGCTCAGTCTGACACGAGGAGCAATAGTTGGACTGCATAGATTCATCTTCTCTGAGTTAGCCACTTCTGCATCATAAAGCATGGGGCGGGGTCTAGTTGCTACCCATAGTACATTAAAAACAACTCATGCCTTTTCTCAAATTAGGAGTAAGATGCACAGCTATTCCTTCTCTGAGGATATAGGGAGGAGGTTTCAATGAGGGAGACGACAAACTAACGGCTGTTCTTAGCAGCAATCTCTTAGATTATTACAAAGGAAGACTGGGATTCTAAATTTTCTCTCTTATTTCGAACTGGTCTCTAAACAAGCACTGAATTCCCCTGTACCACCTTCATACCACCCAATCTCAAATGAAATTAGATCCAGACCAAATACAAATATCTATTTTATACATCTCATAGAATTATAAAACATTTTGTGTTGGAAGGAACCTTAAACATCATCTAGTTACAATCCCATCCTCAGAGGCAGAGACACCTCATATTAATTTTTCCAAAGGCAGCTACTCTGTGGATTGAAAGGCACAAACAATCAGTATGGAAGACTGCATCTACCCTTACATGGATCAGTCACATAAATGGCTCTCCTTCTTACAAGGTAGAAACACAGGGGATTAGAGTTGGAACAGAATAGGACACTGGGGAATAGAGTTGGACACGATGCTGCTGTCCAGGGGCAGCTGAATCGTGCACTTGGAGTATCGGTCTCTAGCATACCTCTGTGAGGGACGCTGGAGTTAACATGGGCTGTCACTGGCTGCAGTGTCAAATAACCACACAGCTTTTACCATTTGTTTTTACTCTAGAAGATATATCCCATAGTGGGGAGATGAAGAACATGGAGACACTTTTTTTTAGCTCTGAAGCAGATGATGTATGTCTCTTTTATTATTACAGAACTTTAACAATTCCTTAGAAAATTCATAAAGCTGAGCCCTAACATTTAAGAATATAAATACATTTTTAGAAATAGAAATAGTTAAATAGATACATAAAATCCTGCTTTCCCTCAGAGTCAGCCTACCATCTTGCAGGATTTTGACATATGGGAAAGCCCTCATAATTTATTGGAGAAGTATCCAGACCCAGTTTATGCATGCTTTGTATCTTTTCTTCCTCTCTATAATAAAAGTATCAACTCTTTGTATCCATGTTTACAATAATAATAAAAATACATACAGCAAATATGAATCTCCCAAAATACATTAGTTTTAGCAATTAAATTATCACTGTAGCCACTCTACCAATATATTATTGTCTTAAGCAGGAGGGTCTTTGGGGAATCGTCTACTCAGATAAAGGAAATCCATAGCTCTAAAATCATCATTAAAAAAGCATACAGTATCATCTGAAGCAACCATTCAATAAAGGAGTGTAACATGTGGGTGATTAAAAGAGAAACAAAAGAGAAAAAAATTAAGAATTATATCCATCTTACATTAAGGAATCCCTGATCAAATGGAAGAAACAGACAAAGAGCGATAAATATTTTGTCTTCATTGCCTTCATTTCAAATGATTTGAAATTAAGTCTTAAATGGCACAAGTCATACAAGACAATTTCTAAATCTTAGTTGAAACATCATATTCAACTCCACTCCTAGACTCACAACTGAATATTTTTCTTATCCTGTGACGGGAGAGAGCCTCTTCCTAAGGTCAAGCAACTACTTTCTTTCAAAATGTTCCTCTCCCCCTGCCTCAAAAGCCACCAGTTTGCACTTGAACTCCAGCAGATATAAAATCTGCTTCTTTAAGAGAGATAGTTTCTCATAGCTAAGAGTTGTTCCTGTATGTACTTCAAAGCAAGTGATGCTGTGGGCTTCCCAGCAGTGTCAATTGCGTTTGAAGTCCTGGAATTATCCACAGGAGGTGCTACTAACAAGGAGAAGTTGGCAGTCTTTAAAAAGTAGAATTTAAATTCACTTACAGAAAACATCACAAAAAAAGAGAGAGCTTTTTAAAACTGATTAATTTTTTTCTGCTTCTTCAGACAGAAATCGATTTCAAGAAAAAGACAAAAAAGATGTTGTAGATCAGATTACTGTTTATCCATGGGAACAAAAAGTACCATAATATGAAGGGCCTGGCCCCTCCAGAAAGAAATATAATTTTAAAGAGATTATATCCTGGAATAATTCTTTATGCTTTTCAAATAGACTAAATAACTCAATCTACTAAGTCACTGTGTAATTTATTTAAAAATTATTCTAAAAGAGCTTATGTTTGGGGTTTTTTCTCTCAGTAATAACAAGTAGAACAAGTAGATTACAACATATACAAGAAAACCTTCTTTATAATTTTCAGTCCCATTTCTATTTATGTCCAGGCTTCAAAACATGCTTTGTTGAGATCAGGTCTATCAAGGCTGTCAACAACATATCTCTGGATATGGAGAGATCATTAAAGATCCATTTTTTTTTTTTTGTTAACTTTTTTTGGACATAGGAGAACTGCATGAAATTATTGAGCAAAGCAGTTTCAAAGTATTAAAACATATGAATTTTCTAACTGAATTGACTGTTTTAAAAGGTAACCTGTTCTTGAAAACATGGTTGGGCTCCAAATGATTTTAATCAAGTTGAAATATTTCCAATTTACACAAACCTAAATCAATAACTCTGTCTCCACAACTCACTTCTTTCTATCATCATATGGTTAAAATCCGAGGTTTTAACTTCCTTTCCTATTTCAGAACAATAATGCCAAAAAAATATTAAAAAAAAAAAAAAGAGAGAAAAAAAAAGAGAGGGAAAAAAACAAAGAAACAAGCTACATATTGCTTACCTTAGGTCTATAAAGCTAAAGTTTGATTTTAAAGCTTAAATCAAAAGTTTAGTTATCTGATACTTTTGGTAACATCAGGCCACAAACTTGTAGTGAAGCACCCTCTAAACATCACTGTCTTGCATTTTTTTTAAAAAGCATAAAGAAAAATATCCACTATAAAGACTTCTGGTGCCATCTTCTCTGCTCCCTCCTTGCCTTTTGGTAGCTATACATGCATCTTATCTAAGCTTGAACAGCAAGCAGGTATTCTATCCTGCTGTACTAACTGCTGTTTACCTAGCAGAGTTAGCCTTCCCTACAGGTAGCCTCACATGGATGAAGTTAGTAGCATCTCCAATAAGATTTACTATATCTTCTTTGGGCAAGTACCTTACTGGTATCTTCCATCATAGTGATATTTTCCTCTTAACCAAGGTTTTATTTCTGACCACCCCTAGACCTCAAACGAAATATAAGTTTTACAGCATTTTTCAAAGGTGCCACTGTCAAGGCAAAACTGAAAGGCAAGACAAGTTTTAGGGTGACTAAGGTAAAGGTAATAACCTAGTATATTTCTGCTGGAAAGTCAAGAGTTCATTTTTAATTCTTGTAATTCATCTGCAAAACGAGCCTCCAAACTTCCTTTTGTTCCAATTGCTAGTAGCTGAAACCAGGGCTCCTTCTTCACTTCTGTCTGAAAAAACAGATACTGAAATTCCAAACAAATATGGCGTCTGTTTTCAAACTCAACCAACACCAGAAGCAGCACTAGAATTTAGGCTTCTTACTTCACTGGGCACACTAGTGTATCTTTCAAGTTATTTTTCTTCCAAGTTTAAGTAAAATCAAAAGACATAGCTGTTAGCAACTGTTAAGACACTGCAGAAAACACAGATAGAGTGTGACCAATTTATTGACAGCTGTGAGCTCAAACACACAAAATTCAGCAACTGAAGCATACTTATGAGAATACTTATGCTAATTAGTCCACATTGTTTGTTATACACTGCCTCACCACTAAAATTCTTGCAAATTATTAAAGATCTCCTAAATTATGAAATACGATTAGTGACACCCTTCCTCCCTCCCTCTGTGTATGTGAATTGATCTGCACATAGTCTGATGTTTTGGCCTTACCAGTGCTGTCATCATAAACAACAGTAACTGTTTTCCACTTGAAGAACTGCACAAGGTCAAGGATGGCACGGCTGAGTGAAGAGAAATCCGGGTAGAGGCTGACATAGAAGGAGTCCTTGTTGTCTGACACCTGATGTTTCCAGCGGGTCTGGATGTGTGGAACTCCCAAAGCGTTGCAGATGGATTGCACAGCGTTAGCTGAGGAGCTGTGGGATGGTCCGAAGATGGCTGCCACCCCAAGGGACAGCTGATCGCAGGCTGAAGAGGAGACAGAAGTCTGTCAATGATGAGAGGAAAAAAGGGAGTGTGCCAGAAGGTATTGCACAATTCATATTAAACAAAAGGCACTCCATGAAATATGACTGTCTTACTGACAAAGCTCCCTTCTTGTGTAACACTTTCACTTACACATTTCAACTCCAGCTTCCAATGAAAGCTTCCAAGCTTTCATTACAAACCGATGAATACTGACTCTTAACATCTAAAGAGTGCTCAGCTGTGTTTATTAAACATTCCTATGTCAGTGGAAGTGACAAAGGCCAGGAATTGTGTGTCTTCTTAAAAGTACTGATAAATAAAACAGGTTATTGCTTAGCTGCATCTTACATTTGGAAAAGGGTGGAATAGGACAACACCTTGATCTAGAGTGTGTTAGTAATAACTTTTTCTTCAATCAATCAACACTATTTCTACTGAGGTCCTAATTACTCAGAAATTTTACATTTGAAGCAGCTCACAGTTAATTATCAAGCACAGAGTTAATTTCATTAAAATACACATTCGAATTTCTGTATCTGAAATAGGCATGTTGGCTAGTCCATTTTCAGGACCAACATTTTCCCTAAAATTAAATTGCTGTCTGTTAGTAGAAAAAAATTAAGTGTCCCTTCTTAAAAACTGTAAATGCTCAGTTTTGCTATACTTGTCTGAGCATATAAAAGTGGCCCTGAGAGTCACTGACATGATACTGCTGCATCCAAGTGCCTCAGCTTCCTGTTTTCTGATACAGGGTGGCCCTGCCTGTACTATTCATTAGCAGTCTCTAGTCTGTATCATCTCCCACAGCATACTCCAATATCATCCTGTTGAGTATTTGTTTGGACATGCCAAAAAGAAGGCAGGAAAAAACAGTCAATACTGAAGACTGGAGTTTCGGCCAGTGCCTGCCCCTATCTCATTCACTACCACAGGTATAACTTTTACAAGTATGCAGCTCTGAAAAATAGACTCTGTGTTCTAGGAAAACTACTCATTTGGTAGAGAGAAGTAATGAAAACCAAACTAAACATGAGTATTTTCATGGGGTTTGATTAATTCTGTTACCCCCACCATCAATGCTCCTGACAGCTGAGGAAAAATGCAGTAGAAACACATCTTGCTGCATTGCTTTTCTCATCAATTCAAAGTCAATTGTTGTGCACGTTCTTTTCAACCTGATGAAAATACTGCTTAGTCTTTCAAGTGCATTCCAGAAACTATGCTGGCACACCTTTTTATTGCTGCAGAACACCGGTGGTTTAAATAAACTTGTCAGATACACAGGATCTTCATTGCTATTCGGTGTGTTGCCTAAATGACTAGCTCAATAAAAAAACATTTATGCTAATATTGCCCTTCCTAAGAGTAATCAACAAGCTTTATGCAAATGTCAGTAAATGGGATCACTAACAACAGCAATAGCTACCAGATGGCTTTTCAATGGACCTTTTTTTTTCCTTTTTCTGAGATTTGAATAATGCAATGCTTTCACACGTGATTTAATATGGCACTGGCTCTATCAGACGCATACCAATTTTCCTAGAACATTGAGGGATATTTTGTTGCATTTACATTATTCTTCACTGAAACAGTAGCTTGGAAATATCATCTTGCCTTCAGCTTGTTTATTCACATAGTACCTTTAAAAAGCTATTAATATTTCATCTATATTCAACTTCAAAAGTATGTGTTAATAAGAGGTCTAAACAGGCTATTTTTGATGCAGTGCCTGCCTGCTCACTAATGGACAAGATAATGAACCACAGAAATGAGTCAAATGCTTAAACTTCATTGTTAAAATTCTGCGTTGCATCCACCATAATAAAACGAACCATTTTGTGTTAACCTTTAGCTTTTGATTCTGAACTAAAGCACCTGTGAGTACAAATGCAGTTGTCTGTATTGTGAATTGATGATGCAAAAAGCTATTAGGACTAGAAGATTACACAGATTTTGATATAGTCTGAGCAGTTACAAATGAAGAGTTGCATTCTCATCCAAGATGCAAGTGGGAAAAATTAATATATGCAACCTATTCAATATGTCCAATCAATAGCATCTTGCCATTCTAACTTCAGCTATTACGGTCTAACAAGAATTAGCAACTTAATATTCAGGCTAGCATACCCCAGGCAAGGGCTAAAAGTAGTTGCATTTTCTCAGGAAAGAATTAAAGATCTCAGGAGCAATGTCTCTGCTGTCTACAGCATTCCCTCAGGAATGGGGAGAAACTGTCTCATTAGATTTCACAGGTCAGTATGTGCAGTGGAATTTGGAAGGTGAGAAGAAAAGGAGAATGAGAGAAGCAATTGAGATCCAGTCCCTTTTTTCACTGTTGGCTGAGATGGAATGGAAAGAGTAGTCTCTCTCTAAACCTGCTTTAATCCATCATCAAAAACACTAGAATAACAACTCAAAGATACTCTATTAAAAGTGCATTTGTGCTTCTTTCTTCTATCACACTTGCTACTCTGCAACGAAACCATCTTGCTAGGCATAAATATTTAGCCCATAATTTTTCATAAATGAAAAATTACCAATTTTCAAGACAATTTTTCATAATCATCTTTCAATGACCAAACTATGTGTATTTCTGTACAAATAAGAATACCCTCTTTTCATGTCTAACGAGAGTCTATATTTGAATTACTTATTTGTCAAATAAGCAGATAAAACAGGTTAGCAAGATTAACTTGATTAATCTATTATAGTAAAAGTGGTAAAAATTTCCCCTTAGTTCTAAACTGAACATTTAATTAGTATTAACTTCCACTTTTAAGATGTCCTGCATGTACATTAATCATGACACAGGTGCTTTCCCTTATGTATCATTTCTAATGTTGTATCAAGTGTTTTCACTCTTCTTAGCCCACTACAACTCTAAAAATCCCTTACTGTATAAAGCTTTTCGTCTTTAATGCTTGGGAGAGACATGTTGGGACCAGACCACTAGGCAGATTTAGGCTAGAAACCTGCAGTAAGAAACACAGGTTGACCTCCAATGCTTTCACCCTTATTGTCTTGTTTCATACAGCATTCATATGAAATTAGTTCTTCAATTTAAAAAATGTTTTTCAGAACCTGTAATATAGTGCAAAATTAAGTCTTACTGAGTTTTGACATAAGGCTTTGTACTTCTGTAAATATTTATTGAACTTTTTGGTGTTTGCCTTTCTAGAATACAGAAAATATATAGAAATTTGTGCCTGTTGTCCCTGGCTTAAATGTAAAGCAAATTGAAAATTTTGATTTTTTTTGAGAATCAAATATTTTAAAATTTATGAAAAATGTTAAAAATTAATTTTTACTCTTAATTCTTCTGTAAACATATCACTTATAGTTAGGAGAAAAGGGCTTAACTCAGGCCGAGACATGTATCTGAAAGTAATAGTCTTAAGCACAGACCTAATATTTAGGCTTATTTTTATGCCATGCTGGTATAAGATGCACAAAATTACAACTACAACACCCCTTTTGAAGTCCATAATTAACTATATAAAGGCATTTGTGAAAATGTACTTAAGTGACTGCTTAAAATGGAATCCCAGGTTCAGTAGAATTTGGAGGAACTTGGCATTTTGCTGGATAAATTTTGGAGATAGTGAGATTTCTTACTCCAAAGGAGCTAGTCACAGAAACACCCTAGTCAAAATGCTCAGCAAAATTTATTTCAGATTTTGGATATTTAAGGGAATAGACTTAGAGTGGGCTGATGGGAGCAGAGGTGGCAATGTAAATCTCAAGCAGTTGCCATTACAACCTTTGATAAAGCAGCCCTTTAATGTCAGTCTCATTGCGTATGGCTACATTGGATAGAAGGTTTTTTCATTTTTTCACGTAAGTAAACTAAGTGTGCCTTAGTTCTTCATAAAAAACTAAATATGCAAAAGGCTACCTTTTTTGGATGCTTCAAAACTGTCATAGAGATTTATCTTCTGTGTGTCATATGTTAATGTGGTGTTTGGCAGAAGAGTTCTGTTTCTGTTGATTGTGTTCACAGCAAATCTGAAGGCTAATTCTTCTGCTCCCATTGGGCCAGATTCCACGCACTCAAAAATGCCTCCTGGTAGGGGGACAAAGACAAAAGAACAACAACAAAAAAAAGAACAATATTAGTAAGCAAAAACGGCATAAAATAACATCTTTAATCATCCTTTTGGAAAAGATCCATCAGCCTGATATATTCAGTTTAATAAACCTGATACAGTGCAGCTCATGATTTTGATGAGCTTTGAGTCACACAATAAATAAACAATTTTATTTATTGCAACAGTTAGAACTTACCTTAAGGAAATCCTGTTGCTTTTTTCCATTCAATACTCACTTGAGTATTGTAAATTTAAAAAAACGTGTAGCATTATATATTAGCCACACAATTTAGAAGCAAAATAGGAGAGCAATGAAATATATTTAATTATTACATAGCTACTATCACTAGTGTTACTATTTTATATAGTTAAACTTGAAATGAATACATTTTTCACTTCCAGATCTTCCACGACCTGTGTGTGTGGCAGGTGGAAGGGAAACTTATGGATTCTTGCTTTCTACCGAAAATACATTAATAATGGACTCAACAATTCACTAAAAAAACAACACATAAAGGAGCATAGAACTGAGATGCCTCCAGAAATTAAAATGTAGAGATATTTTAGCATGACTGTTTTCCTGAACTGATAAATATGTTGAGCAAATAGTTCAGATTTTGCTCTTTTGCCCTGAACTCCACGTTGATGCTAGCTTCATCCTCAGTAAATACAGTAAATACAGGAAAACAAGAAACTACACCCTGCATAACCTCTATTCTGCAATGAAAGCATCCCCAAATGAGCCATGCTACCAGACATGAGCCAACCATTTTCTTAAATGATGCAAATATGTTTCTGAGACGGTGCTGTGCTTCAGCTTTTCTTATTAATAAGATATCATTGTCCATAGAACATACATTTATACATAATTTGGGGTAATAAAACTTATTGGATCTGGAAAGGCCAAGGATACTGTGACAATAAAAGTAATTTGAGGATGTGTCCTTGCTGTGGTGACATGGAATGCCTCAGAAAAATGACCAGCATTGTTATGGTCCCTTCAGACTCATTTTAAAAGAGAGCTGTCAACACTAATGGACGGACATTAGTGTTGGATGTTAGATCATCATAGGATCACTGATTACAAGCTAGGTATTGTGCCTCTGAAAGAAATGTTACTCATTCACTCTCTCCTCGCTTATTCACTTCCAAAGTAATGTTGCTACTGAACTTGTACTGTCTAAAGAAAAATTTATTCAACACTGCTACTTTCTCAGCAAGAAACTCTCAGAATTTGAATATCCAGCGACTGGATCAAACTAAACTTCAAAAACTGCAGTCAGTCTGTAAACAGCCTTGTGAGTGACCAAGCAGATACACTGTCGGTAAAGCAAAACTACGTGTATTTACTATTTACTGATAGTATTAAATATAGAAGGTTTTTTGGTTTTGCAAATCTTCTTCCTCTTGCAACTCATTTCTCACTACAAAATTGAGGTGTTAACCTTTTTTTCCTGCAGATTAGCCTTTTAATTTCTGGCAAGAGCCATAGGAGCAGATGTTCATATAATATTATTTTAAAAGTACAAGCCCTAGCCACTGAGATAAGATGTGACTAATAATTATTTAAGCATTACTCATTTTAAACAGGAAAAGAGGTTATAATGGGAAAGGCTGTCTCTTAAGAAAAAATTAAGTAGCTAGGGAAATCCAAACTGATTGAGCATAGAATATATACATATATAATATATTTATACACACATACACAATCAGTAATCAATATTAACAAAATTGTAAGAGCTAAAGCTAAATACAGTATTTAGTAAATATATAAGCCTAATACACATTAAAACTCAAAACAATGACCATGTTTGCACAATAATGGAATATGAACATGAAAGGCAACCTACTGCTTTAAGTTAATGGAGTGCTTTGTGCAGGAAAACAGATTCTAATAGACACGGTTTTGTGCTGCTAAGACTTACAGAATCTAAACATCGCAATTCAAATGGTAACATATTGGAGGATTGTATTTTGACTTGGGGAAAATATTTTTAAATTGCTGCAGAAATCTAAGAATTAGTTAAATAAGTACAGATATTCAGAGATAATAAAAAGACATTTCCATAAACACAATGAAAATTAAGATATATTTCATAGGCTTTCCTAAGGCATCTGGAGGGCAGTTATTCACATATATTTGAATAAACCTGTATTACACAATCAATTATGAAATCCTAATTATATCCTAAGCTAAATGGATTATTAAAAGAAATAAACATTGCAGTTTCTTTGTTCTCCTGAAGTTTTTACATTGGAAGATTTCTTCTCTCATTTCCATGTAACTAAATCTCAGTACAACCTTCCTTCTTTATTCTTGCACTTTTTATTATGCTGATTTCTAAATCCTTTAAAAGATTCAGCCACTAGTCTCAGCACAAAAAAGAAAAAAAAAAAGAGCAAGAAATTTTATTTTGACCTTGCCTATCTAGGTAACTCTTAGTGTTAGTGACAGTCCATCATAAAGGAAGACAATTTTATGATGACATCTCCTGTGAGTGACCATGATGTGTAATTTCCCACATACACCATTCAGTGATTTCTTCCCTCAGTCATGACTTATTCTCTATTCCTGTGATAAAAAAAACACAAACTTAGTATCATGTGGTCTGTCTATTTCAGGGTATATTTCCACTCCTAAGAAAAAGAGAAGTAGAATAACATGCTTCTGTTGTTCTATGATTAGGATATTTTGCTAGGAGGAAAGAAAACTTATTTTCTGCTCCTGAATATTTTCACATTTTGCACTAGGTAGACACTGATAGTAGAAATAAAAACCCTAGAGGAATATAAAATAGACCATATATTTGAAGACTCCTAGCTATTTTCAAAGTTGTAGGTTGTCAAAAATCCACTGGGTTCCTTTCATTTCAGTTTAGCAAACTATATAGTAAAATATTTTGGATGCTGGCAGATGTAGGTTCATCGTAGCCTTCACACTAAGAGACTCAAATCAACTGGTTCTCAAAAGTGCCCCATGCCCCACTAATATGCAAAATGACTGAAAATGCCAGGTTCCTCGGTAGTGAATACAGCTTTGGCCAAGCTGATACAGCACATGGGGCAACACCATTTTTTAGTTGAACATCTAAATAGTGTAAATTGAACTCAACCACTAAGAAGACCAGAAGTTCAGACAGACATATGTCTGAATTCTGAATATCAGAAGATATTAGGAAAACAGATCCTCATTCTCCAGATGGAGAAACCTTGTACGTTTTCTTTGAAGTCTATGCATTAGATGTTTCCAGAATGCTCAGCAAATACTCGTGAATGAGTTCAAGCATTGACAAGAATGAGAAGTTTTAAACGATGCTTTTCCATTGCTGCATAAGAAATAGAAACTTATTCAGTAGCTTTAAATTTATTATTATGTTCCTATATTTGTTACCAAGTATGTAAATAATAGCAAAAAGAAATACTTTGAGTATTTTTAAAGTCATGCAAATCCACTGGCTTAGTACTGGGAAACAAGCCATTCATTACCTTTCATTTTTTTATAAAATGGGAAGGAAAATAAAATAATTGGCTTTCCAGTTCAGATATACTCAATTATGAAGGGATGGAGGCATCCAGAAGCTGTCATAGCATATTGTGTCATGCTCCCTCTCAGGCAGGCTTTTCTTTACTGCTGCTTTACTTTGTATTCAGGATAGCCTTATTAATAATCAAATTGAGGAATGCACTGCAAGCCTTCAGATAAGCAGACAGAAGAGTCATAAATCTTGCCATTCGAATGGGGACAGGCAGCCAAACCAATGCCTATCTCTGTCTAACAGCTTGAAAAATGCAGGGATTTTTTTTCAACAGTTTATAGTTCCAGGGTAGGCAGAAACATTAGTTCTCAGATGCAACCAGCAGCACATCCTGGAGGAATAGCTTGAAATTCCACTACTACCTCAAAACAGAAAGAGAAAACATAAAAGCAGTAAAAAAACGTGTATGTTATTCTTAACTTGCTTCAGTGGTCTCATACACGGCCTCTTCATTCACAGTGTTAATGATTAGGCAACTTGTCTCTGCCCTATAGTAGTGACATCAGGGAATATGGGATCACGTATCTACAGCTCAATCTACAGCCCATGAAGTTTTATAGGCTGTGTACAGTAGGAGATAGCTGTACAGCTGAGCACTTTCAGTTTTTACTGTCATAGTAACCACTTAGATAAAGCTCACTAGATTTTTAGGAGTGATCAACCCCTGAAGAATCGCAGTGATGAGGAATAGTTCAGACATGCCAATCCAAGCCAGATAAGCCAGTGCAATTCAAAAATATACTTTAAATACTGCATCTTTAAAGTGACATCTGGAATAATTCAAATCTCCTACTCATGTTGATATGAAAGAACTGCTTTTAATGTACCTGAAGTCCACTAGGATTTCAAGAGGTCAATTCAATTTCCAATAGGTCGCTATTGAAAAACCTTTACACGACCAAGTTCTTTTACCACAACAAATAGGAAAAAAATCAATCATCAATGTAATGATAGAATAATTGTTTCTTCAGAAACAAAAACCATTGGGAAAATAAAAAGGATAGTAGAATTTTACCAAAAAAGATATGATGTAGATGTCCTTGGTTTTTTTTAAAGAAAAAGAAAATCTTAGTTTATAATTATACAAGTCCAAACAAATTTGTCCTGAAATTGTTCAAATGAAAAAGTCTGCATTTTCCATCAAGAAAACTGTAGTAG
>VXBQ01012290.1:671810-781422 GCA_013400175.1 Phainopepla nitens
AAACAAATTTGTCCTGAAATTGTTCAAATGAAAAAGTCCGCATTTTCCATCAAGAAAACTGTAGTAGAATTGTCATTTATTGTTTACAAGTCATCCTGTTTTCCCAATTTTTCAAATAATTTTCTTAAACACAAAATCCAGAGGGGAAAAAGTCAGCTTGTTACACTTCTTGGCAAAAATTATCCCCCCAAAATAATTTTCTGACTCTAAAGTACCTAATTTCACAAATAGTAGGTTAACCTTCTGAAGGATTCAATTTTCCATTTCCATTTCACAACAGGGTCCCCTTTAAAGATTATAGTCTTGTGTGGTTTTTTTTATCATCGCCATACAACACCTGACAAAACCCAGCAGAAAGAACAAAACTGCTTAACTGCATGAATCACTAGATAACTAGAAGTTCCAGAGTGAGTTATTAGGAAATCTCTCCTTCTCTTACATGTAGAGAACTCTTGAAATAGCTGCATGCCATGAAACCAGAGCTACTGTTAGCTGCTTCAAAAAGTCCTCCTTCAAGCAAGCTTCAAAAGTACCCAAGTAGGACTCCAAACAAGCTAATAGCAAATCTGGCTAATATTAAATCAACGAATTTTGCCTCTGTTTCTAGTGCAGTCACAGTCATCTGTTTGTTTCATGAGAAATGAATGCCATCTAATTACAGCTACAGGCTATTTTGCAATTTGTGCCCTCTGAAAAATTAAACCCTTAAACGTGTAACAGAAGGCCACATCACCTCAGATCATAGTCTATCAAATCAGTTGAAATGAAGCTTGCAAACTACTTGGAATTACTTAACCTAAAATAACTGGTTCAATGATACTGCAAATGTATGAACTACATATACAGAATTAAAGCTTCCATGTTTTTTAAAATGTGATGCCAGGATATGAAAATTCAAAAAGCATTCACATAACATTTTTCACAATAATAAAGTCATGGAAACAGTAACATTAATCTTAATTGTAATTTTAACTGTTATTTCCTTGTTTGAAGATCTAAAATTAAGTTTCTTTTTTTCTAATATCTAACCAACTGGATAGAGGTCTTGCACACACACACACTTGTTTTTAATAGCTATACATTTTTAAACATTTTAGTCATATTATCAACAAGCACCAATCTGCACAAATTTAGACAGTCATGAAGGTCTTTATTAATAGGTTATAAAAACTAGCATCAGTCACATGTGAAATGAACACTATTCTTTTAATGATACAGTAACTCTTTAAATAAAGCAATGAAAAAACCTCTTTCTTAAGTAACAATAAAAATGTGACTGAGAGCCTGGAGAAAAATTTATTTAAAACTCAGTAACATTTCTCCTCACCATTTTACTTTGAAAGCATACAAATATAATATAAGTTTAGTAGTAAAATTTAAATAAGTTCTCTAGAAATTCTTTTTTTTCCTCTTTCTCCTCTCCTCAGGTCAATACTTTGAATCTAAGATGGTTATGCTGCCCAGATCTAATCCTGATGTGACAAATCAAAATCTCTATTTTTGATTGATTATTTCATGTTCAGAAAACATGAACTCTCAGACAGGCTTTGTTTAATTAACTGCAAAATTTGGGAGCAAGCAGTAACTGGTATCCATGATAAACAACTTTCCTAAAAAGCGTTTCAAGACAGAATGCAAGCAATTCTGTCAGGTATTATACTACTAAAATATATGCTTATATCTGACATACTCTAATTTCAAAATTGGCCATTTGGTGATTGGAGCCAATGATTGTGCAAGGAGGTACAACATGGAGAAGGTATTAAGTCAACAGCACATTATTGAGAGTTCAGAGGATGGTGTTACACTATAGACATTTACAGAGGTGGAAATGATGGCTTTTTGGAAGTGTGAATGGACTGCACTTCTGCAATAGCGTTATAGCCAGAAGGCACTGAAGAAGCTCATCCAAAAAACCTGATATCACTGACACGGCATGTACGGCACAGCGAGGAGGAGGCACAGTGGGTGTTGAGCTACAGTGACTGATAGAGGCTGCTGGCTGAAAGCATTTTAGCCCTAATCAAGTGTGCTATGCACTGTACTGATAATCCTCTTTCAGGTCCTTTTATGGATTTGAAAGCTACAGAGGTGGTTCAAAGGACTACTTAAAGGTTGACAGCTTAGACTTCTGCTTCTTACAAATACAGTACAAAATTACATCTTAGCCACTTATTTCTGTCTGGAACAGGATTTAAGAAATTGAATCAATTTCAAACAAGATGTTAAAAATGAATGAAAAATTTCCTTCTTTACAATATTTTCCATAAAGTAATGTAGTTTATGGAATTATAGATTCCAAATACAGTTGTGTGAATCTGAACAATGCCGCCTTTTTATTATTCTTTTCAAAACTATACTGAAAGCTTTCTGAATCTCACAACAGGAAAAAGTTGAAAAGGATTACTTGACAAAGAAAATGCTGGTTATTTTACTTTGAAGCTGGTTTTATGTGGATACAGCACTGCGGAAAAAGATAGCACACTTCAGCAGAAACCTTTATCCATTCTGAGTGCACATATGGTTTGCAGGAAGGAAGCTGGATCTGGAATGTCAGGGGTTTACTTGCATTGCTACTGATTTCCTGCACAATATCAGACAAGAAGATTTTCTTGAAAATAAATATTTCATCCCAAAACCTGTCGACATTGCAATACAGGCACAATTATCGGAAAATCTAACATGTTTTGGAATAGGATATAATTTCTGTTAAAGGTATTATTGGAATCAGTGTATGAAGGCACAATCACAGGATCCTGCAAATTTTGCTGTATAAAATGCATAGGACTATTCGTTTCAGCATCTAAGTTGTATTTGGATTGATATTTTAGTGTAGTTGCATGAAACTGACAACTTTTAGGCATGTTCAAATCCTAAAAGGATTCGAATTATCCACTGATTTAAGACAAATAAAACTGTGTATTTTCTGATTGCACAATAAAGAACAGGCTAAATAATCAGTTAACATTATGTTTGTATTGTTAATGTTAAATATCAAAAGAGTTTGGTTGGTTTTTCTTAAATGTAGGGAAATAATAAGGAATATTAAGAGGAAATAGTAACTGTGGATCTCATTTGAACAAAAGTTTCCTTACCTTATAAAACTGGTGAAAAATGTTTTAAAAGCTACGTGCATACAAATGATAAGTATCTTCAAAGTTTAGGTCTTTAACTGGATAAATTCTAACAGCTTCAAGACAGATGTGACAAGCAACATACATCAGATTCAATTATCAGCACAATTATGCTTTGAAAAATAATAAATGAAATACAGCTTGAAAATATGACTAGGCTGAAATATGCAGTACACTTACAAAACACTGCTTTTGATAGCATCTCTATGAATATTACTCCTTTCAGTCAGAATATCGATAGACCACGAGTAAAGATGACAGATAAAATAACAATACCTAAACACATTCATCTACAGTGTTAGAATGTACTAGCCATAAGATTTCTTCCCACTTTAAGGGATGTACATTAGCTTTCTCTGACATGCTAAGCAATGTTTTACAGAACACACTTGATAATATCAATGCAATTATCACACTCACATTATAATTAGTCTCTCATGATCCACAGTAACAAAAGGAAACAAAGTAATAAATTAAGTCTGACTACAAAAATGGCCTCAGGAGATTTTGCTGAAACACGCTTTTCCTTACTTTGGGTAACAAAATGTTTTGAATTGCCTTAAAACGTTTCTTTCCCTTGTTTTTTTTCCTAGAGACAGTCAATATCCAGATGAAAAGCTTCTCAATATCCATGAAGAAAACTTTTTTTTCTTCAAAACTTCTTTAAAGAAGATAATATGCAAATTTAAATGCTTGAATTTTACAGAAATAGTCTTACACTGGTCCTCATGAAAGTTTCACATCTGTTTATAGGCTATTTATTGGGCACTTACCATCTTTTAACTTCCCTATTTATAGGTCTAAAGATATACAAATCATAAACCATTTAATTTCATTCTAGAAAGAGTCATAAAATGTATTAGAACACTGACACAACCAGTTCTCTAACTTCATCATAAAGACCACAGAAAAATGCTAATAATATTGCATCCAGGCCAGGATTTTTATTTTCCACTATGCTGCATGCTATTTGTCTTCTTAAATGTTAGTTTGTATCTGGAGTCTCATTTGAGAAGCCAAACCATACGCAGAAAAGTAGGAAATTTTATTTAGGTTGACACATGTTTTTAAAATAAGTGACTCACTAATAAGAAATAAGTTAATATCAAAAAAAGTAAATGTATTTTGAACTTAACTCCTACAATATTGTACTATAGACTACTAGTATGTCCACATGCAAAAGCTGGAGAAAAATGTGGGGATTTTTGTTTTGGTTTGGGTTTTTGCGTTTTATGGGTTTGGGCTTGTTGTTTTCTTTTTTTCAGTCTTGCTTTAATAAAGTAAACAAGAGTCAGGAAAGAATGTCAAATTTTACCACAGTCTTTCAAGCAGAGCTTAGAAAAGTCACATATCTAGTTTCTTGGAAAAAATTCACAGAGACCATGGTTCAGCAGTTACCAGAAATCACTTCAAAATTCCTGGAATGCAGAAAGGTTTTCCAGGAAATAAAGATATCCAAGCAGGTAGAGATTATGCTTATACTGCATTATAAGAAGCTCATGCTTGGAAATCTCAGCATCTAAAGATGAAACAGAAAAGGGCTTAAACTTCAAAGAAGTCAGAAGACATTTAGTAAAAGCTAAATGTGCAGCTTACATGGAAAGGCAATTTCAAGAAAATATACTGTTTGTGATTATGTGATTATTCATTTTTTTTCAAGCAAACTTGGTAAAGCATTTG
Organism: Phainopepla nitens; assembly: GCA_013400175.1. Taxonomy (NCBI): domain Eukaryota; kingdom Metazoa; phylum Chordata; class Aves; order Passeriformes; family Bombycillidae; genus Phainopepla; species Phainopepla nitens. Next base: position 676,625 of record VXBQ01012290.1, read on the forward strand.
CCTATAAAGCAGAAAACAAAATCTATTATGCAGTGTTCAGAATGATGTCCTAACAAGCAGACAGCACACTTACATATAATGTAATTTTCAATTCTGACTGAAGGTAGGCTACCACGTAGGAATTTTCAGTTGGCAAGGTTCAAAAAACAAGAGCAACCCTGAAATTATCATATATTCCTATAAGCCCTTGATACTTACAAAAGAGGAGCCAGCCCACAATTTCTAGATTATTTGCTTCTCATCCTATCAATTTCTTGTAGAAAATGCTTAAATGGGAGAGGAGTTGAGGGCCAGGACTCAGGTTTTCTTCCCGAGTAAACAGCAGTCCCAGCCTGTAGCTTCCAGCTTCCTTTCTTACTTAATTCTTTGATTCCTGCCACAATACCAGCGCACCTCAACAGACTGGTGTCATATGGTTAGGTCTGTTACTGCTTGCCCTTTCTAGTTAGGTAATTTCTAATGCATCTTCAACATCAAATATCAGCATGTGCTAGCCAGAAGCACCTTCAGGGTCAAATCCTAGTTATCCAGATAATTTGACTCACCCTGCTAAGACCAAGTAATTTAAAAGCAACGAACCAAACATTGCAGGGTCCAGCAAATGAGAATCACAAAATATGCAATTTTTTCAATAGGAAAAAAAAAAATTCAAATTCTTACACTTAAGCCTGCCTAAAACCTCAAAGCAAATAAGGTCCATTTCCTTTTTCCAAAAATATCGAGAAAAAAAACTTTCTTAAAAGTATTCACAAAAGCTTAGAATTGGAAAACACCATAAAAAAATCATTTCTTTCTTAAACTAAACTTTAAGAATATTTATATTCATGACTTTGGATATTAAAGAAAGCAAATAAAATGTTCATTTGCAGTCACAAAAGACTTAAACTTGAATCTTGCAGATGGATAAACAAATAAAAAAAATGCCTACCTAAGGCCTGCTGTGACCATCATTAAAGTAAGAGAAATTTTAGTAACAATACCAATATGCAGAATTTTCTTCAGAAATTAAATGTTGACATTGTTATCTCAAGCTTTAAAGGATTTTTCTTTCCTTTTAATGCTTAATGTTTAAATGTTCAGGAGTTTGTAGATATTTGAGTGATTTAAGCAAGACCCAAAACTGTTCATATTTTTCTTCCTTCTCTCAAGATTTCCACACATAGAATCCTTCATTAACCTGAAGCAATTCTTATTATCTAATTTAATCAAGGGGAAAAGAAGAAGGACAAAAGACATATCTAGACCACATAAATACATATATATGTACACATATATATACACACGTATACATGCACATACATACATCTGTGTAACTTATGCAGAGCATCAATATAATTTTATGAGTGGTATGAACTTTAAAGAAAAACAATCCATTTTTTTAGTACTTTTGTAAAGTGAGAAAAAGTTTTTTTTCAATTATTTTTATATTTCACAAAAATACTTTCCAATTTTTAGTTTGCTGCATCATGTTTCCCTTGCTTAATAGTAATGCATTGCTACTTCCTATCAGTGCCATGTTACAATGCATTAACTGGAACTGTTTATTGTTTCCATTTTACCCTGAAACATAGATTTTCTTCAGTGCTGCTTGAGGCATTTTTGCTTCTTTCCAAAGTATTTTCTGACTATTACAATTGAATAGTTTGAAATCATTGCTATAGAAATGGTGTGAAATACCAGAAAATTTATAACAGTCTTCAAAGATTTTAAAAAAAACCCCAAGAACAAAAGAACAGCCTTTAAAATCAGACTGACGAATGAGTTTTGAATCTGACAAATACCAGTAAAATTGCTAAAGTTTCACTTCAGTACTCAAATGTTCAGTTTCCAAAAACGTTTACATTAGAGAGTTGCTTAGAAATGAGGTTGTTATCTTTTTATCTTATCAATAATCTCATCAAAATCACTTTTGTCAATGGCACTACTTCCCTAGTTAAAATACGGTTGTGCTACCATGAGTGTAAGGTTCTAGATACTTAGAAGCCATTTTCAGAAGACCAATGTGGGTTATTGAATGTTATTTAGAAAATTCTTCACTATTTCTGTCCCTGATGTATGAGCATGGACTGCAAAAAATGTGTATTCTTGTATTATTCTTGTATTCCCTCAAGGATTACCTTTTTGATTCTTCAGCCATGGAAGAAAAACAAAAAAAGATGGGGAAGGAATATACTTCGAATGCAAAAACAAGCAAGCAGTATGACCAAACAAATATTAGGTGCTGATGAAAAAAAGGCCAAGGAGTCAGGAAGAGATGTATCTTAAGCATTATTTTTAAGTGTTAGTGTTGATAAAAGAGAAAGTTGAACACAAAAGTCTCTTTTCAAAAGCAGAGATATTAGGCTCTTCTGCTGCTAAATCGAGCAGATTTAAAGTTTTAAAAATATGTTGGTTCAGATTTCTTGAATTTGCCTTTTTCATAAGGTGCAGCAATAGTGAAGCTTACACATTTTGTAATGTGATCCAAGTTAAATAAAATCTCAATATAACCTCTACAAACAAGCTTAGCAAAAGAAACTCAGACATGGATCTCCAAAAAGTAAGATGAAGGAAATCTACTATATCAATTCCATAAATAAAAGAAATAGAAATTTAAATTCTCTTCTAAATCTTAACAGCAAAGGCAGAATTTTTGCCACAGATTCATATTTCTTAAGTAATTTAATGAATGTGATAAATATCAATAAAAAGCATGCCAATGTATATGAAATTTGAGTGCTTTAGAAACTAATAATTCATGGCACACTGCTGTGAAGAACAGACTCCAGTGGGCCCCTGAAGTACAGAAGCAAAAATATCTAATGAGGCACAAGAGGGTCTGTTTCAGTATGCTGCATATCACAGATACTGATTCACGTCTCCAGTGATAAACCAGCAGTGTTTAACTCACAGCCTGCTGTATTATTATGGGAGGGTCTGGGGGAAAGTGGCATATACAAGCAGAAGGTAAAAACATTTGATCTGAAGCACAGAGATACTGAGTACCTTACACGCCTCTAATTTGCAATAAATTTGACTGGCACTTGTATTTCTTAATAATTACCCAATTAATCTTTTCCATGAGAGAGAAGATGTTTATATTCCTAATGACTGAAATGCAACCTAGATGTGCAAAGGATTCATCCACAGTATATACTTTCACTCTGTTTCCATCTATATGTCAAAATTCAGCACTAGAGGTATCCAGAGTTTGGGTTTAGATTGATCTTCAATTATACACAGCTATTTTGTTTTATCAAGAGTCTAGATGCTAAGAAGTTATTAGCTAATATGATAATTATGCTCTAAAATGTTGTTTATTAATTTGATAATTACATTTTAATCACTGAATTAGAAGCCTCTTGAGAAAAATGAAAAGTTGTTTTGGCAGAAAACAAGAGTTATGCACCCTACCTTATCTGAACCCTGTATTTGGATTAAATATTAACTGTTATTTTATACAAAGAAAATCTTCCTTTTTATTCCCTCTTCTCTATATTTTTCTAGTGCATGGCCAAACAGATGCATCTTTAACTAGAATACCATAATCCATGACCAGAGTATTTGCTTTTCTTTATTATTTACAATTATATCCTTATAAAAAAAATCTAAAATGCTTCAAACTACTTTCACCACAGTGAAGGCTTGAATTTCTAACAGAAGACTAGGCAGTATCACAGAATTACACAGAATATTCTGAGTTGAAAGGACCCACAATGATCACTGAGTCATACTTTTAAATGAATGGCCTATACAGTGATTTATACAAGAACCCACAACCTTGGCCTAATTAGCACCATGCTCCAACCAACTGAACTAATCTCAGTAGCCATGGTTTTTTTCTAATTTACATGGTTCAAACAGAATTTTTTTTTCATCTAGTACAATCAATCAGTGTCTCACCATGATGAAGCTTTTTTTTTTCCCCCAAACACCTCCACAGAGAACACAAATTTTTTAAAAGAAAAAAGGTGTTCCATGAACTATAGGTATCATATAAAATGTGATCTCAATGAATCTGTGTCTTGCAATTGGATTTATTAGTGCCTAACAAAAAAACAGTATCTTCTCTGACAATCATTCTGGTTTAGGCATATGAACATATAGATATGAATATCTAGCCACCTTTTTCACAGCTCTGAGATTCACAACCTCTGTTTTCAGGTATTCAAGCAAGGAAGCATACTTAGAAAGGAGGTTGACAGAATCACTGCAACTATTTCCAGAAGGAAAGCAGTAGAAATATTTGCAACTAAACAGGGGAGAAAGGGTTTAAAACAGTAAAGTGAAAGATATTTTCTGTATTGGTGTGTAAGGTGGAAGCTTTAAATTACATGACAATACCTTGCGCACTGCACATAGCTCGAATACCCTCCACTGGGGAGGGGGCTTGGGCAGGGCAGGGAGGGAACGACGGAAGTTCAAGATTTAGACAGTTATGTGTAGAATCCAATAGATGTGGAAGCCAATAGGTGTGCCAGGAGGACAAGTTCCCATTGCACTCATTTGATCTGGCAGAACAGCTGGTCTGAGCACAGTCAGTACTTGTGTTCACATATGGGCTACCTGACCTTGTTGTAGTTACCCCTCCTGGCCTCTGGCACAGAAAAGGAATGTCTTTCCCAGGTCTCATGTCTTCTCTACATGGGGGTTTCTGAAATGCAAATAGATCTCAATTTTAATCAGTCCTTTACAGCTTATCAGTTTGCCCATTTTGTCTGCTAACTTCCTTTGACTAAAAGCAGAGTTTAGGTACTTGGCACCCATATGTGTCTGAACCTTGAACCAAATCCTGCTCATTTCAAAATTATGTAATAGATCTGGAAAAAGTAAAGAGGATGGCCACAAATTGTTTGATAAATTTCAGATAATGAGGGAACAGGAAAAGATAATTCAACCTGGCAAAGAGACAGCCTGAAATGAGGCAGAATTCTGCGAAAACATATACGTCATGCAGATGGTGGGTACCATTTTCTTATTCACTGTTTCCTCACTCACAAGAACTAGAGGGCCTTACTTGATGCAAGTGTTAAAGTATTCAGTGCTAATTGTCACTTTTTTTGCAGAGGTATGAATTGGGGAAAACAAATAAGAAGGAGATTTCAGTGCTGCATACAGTGCATATAGGTTGCCATCACCTAAGGTGGCTTAAAATCCAGTAGCATAACAAGATATATATGCCTTCTTTCTGGAGCTAGGGAATATTTCTTCTTTCTGATGGTGTGAACTTGTGATATTTGCATGAGACAACTTCATGTAATACAGGTGGTGATCTCTCTAAATCTGGTACTTAAATTTTCTCCATTTCATGTTTATTGTGAAAAGGTGTATTTGCTCACTAGTTATATAGTTTGTATAAAATATTTAGTATTTCTCAGGCATAGCTGACAGATAAAGGTCTTAATAAACTTACTTTTAGCACCACACAGTACAGCTGAAATATGTTATTAAAACTAATGTAATAAAAAGGTAAAGGAAAATTATATTTAATATTTTGGTAGTCAAAACACAGCTATATTTTTACGTTTCTAGGTCCCTAACACATTTCTTCTATATCAAAGAGCAACATTTACCCACTTTGTTTTATTTTTCCATTTAGATCTTCATATTACCATGAGTTTTGCTGTTTTGAAGCATACTTTTTTGCCTACCTTTTTAGAACATTGAAAAACTTAAAATAATTTTTATATTTGAACAAAGCAAAAGATTACTGATGTTAAAAAAACCCCTCCTCATTACTAGTTTTTACTTACAGTGTAACTTTTGGTTAGTACTTCAGACCAAAAATAATCAGCTTTTGGAGTATTAAACTCTTGTGCAACAGTTGGTCATAGAAAATAAGTAAAAACCTCAGCGACAATTATGAGCCAAGAGGTTAGTTATGTTGCACTGGTTTCATTGATTTTTTTTTTTTAATTGTCTTTTATGTTTGGTTTGCTTTTTATTCTTGGGCTCATCAACCCAGTAATTCAAGTTTATTTGCAGTCATAGTTAAAATTTTAATGCTGAGTTGCAAAGAGGAATTTTAGGGAGACACAAAGAAACATTCACTGTCCTGAAAACAGGCATATTTTGCCTTTTGTGATTTCCTAAAACTGTCTAAGGGTGCAAACTGTAGAGGCTGGCAAATATGGCAAAGGACTCGCTGGAGCTGCAAGTGCTTTTGTAACTGTGGCTGGAGGAAATATATCTCACAGCACCTACCTTATGGCAGCTGAATCCCATTCACTGAGTTTGATTCAATTTCACCTACAATTAGTTTTCCCTAGGACAGATGTCACTCTGCATTTTTTATTGTTAGCAGCCTTTACAATCTTCCTGAAAATTATATTAATTGTATGCTGAAAACGCTATTCAAAAAAACTCAGATTTCTCTGCTGCTCCTTCTTAAACACATGTATCCAGCATTCCTAAATACTCTTGCATAATACTCAATAACTTCCTGCAGGTGAACGTCATTAACTGTTTTTCATTTAGAGAAAAATTGAAATCTTATATCAGCAGCCTTGCTGAAGATGATACATAAAACATAGGCATACAAAGAGGTATTAGTCACTTTGAGCAACACCTACCTGCATCCACTTCAAAAAAAACCCCAAACATACTTTTTTTCTGGATTACTTTTCACACATTTCAGAAAATCAAGGCATTGATGTTTGGCAATCACTGCTCAAATAATTAACAGAAAAGAGGTGACATAAAAGTAGTGACTCACTGGTATACCTGAACAGAATTTACTCCTTAAACTTAATTTACTTTAAACTAGAAATGAATTTTCATTAAGACAATACATACCCACTGATAAAAAAAAATTAGTCTTGCACTTATGAAAATAATTTTCTTTCTTAGCTTTTGGACGTATGCTGAAAATATCTGTAAATAATTTGTCCACTAAATGTTTACAGGGGATTTAGAACACATGTACAAAATTCATCCTACTGCTGAAGAGTCAGACTGTTGAAGTTAGTATGATAGTTCCCACTATAGTAAAAAAGAAAGGCACATGTAGAGACTGATTCCAAGCAAGCAGGCTGAAAAGCCCTTGGAATCTGTCCTTTTTCTTCCTTCTCATTACAGAGCTCAGATAACATGAATCAAAAACTGTCCTTCAAGCCTCCTACTTATTGGTTTCCCTCTGAGTGGATGTATCTAAGGTGTGTGCAAGATAAATGCACATGAGCCAGTAACAAAATGAGGTTATACAGTAAGAGCTTTCTGAGCTGTTCACTCACACATTCATAATTACTTTTGCATTTGCACACCAATGTGCTACTTTCTCATTCTTTACCAGTTTCTCTTTATTACTACATTGCTACTGAACAATAACATCAGTATTTATTCTCTTATTACAGAATACTGTTGAAGTTGTTACTGTGGTTTATTTACTGTTAATTGCATTTTGAAACCAACAGCCATCAGAAAACATCCTTGGTCTTTTATAGGGATTCTTTCTTATAGCTCTTTTTCCCCAAATAAAAAATTAAATATTCCATGCAGTTATTTTCCCTATGAATAGTATGTTGCAAAATGTGCTCACAAATTACAGTTTTCCCTACCCACTCAGTAGCAAGAATTTCTTCAGAAATTACACAAGCAGAAGTATATCACTCTACAGAAAAAAAAATAAAACCACACAGGATTAAGTTGTCATATATATAAAGATATCATGTAAATTAGATTTAAATAACATTGTCTTAAATTATTAGCTTGTCATTGTTAGTGACCACATTTGAGAAAAACAGGTTTTCTAGCCTTTCATATTGATTTATGTTAACCACTAGCCTCAGTGTCTTTATAATTCAATTCAAATCTGTAATGAGTCAGACCTGTGGAAAGGCCTGTTCAGAATGAACAGTGACAACTTAGTTGAAATGCTGCTCATGCCATGGAAACAATGAAGTGTGACACTTTGTCTTTTACATCTGGCACAGGTTTAGCAGGAAAGAAGAGTCATTTATTCTGTTTTTCAGAAAGGCAGTAATACAGATAGGAGAATTAAACATTTACTTGAGGGGAGTGCAAACTATTTCTTTGCCTTTTTCACAGGTGTATTAAGCTGTTTTCTAAATTGATTTGGTACCTTGAATGTTCATTTATTTTTAACTTTTCCTGCATTGAAATCTATACATAGCCTGCTTTGAAAAGCTTCAATGACATTTAAGATACTTTTTATAAACATTTTTCCTTCTGTTGAAGTCTGTCTCCAAAATACTTTTCAGTTTACCTGTGTTGAGATATTTATCTATGAATACAAGAAACCAGAAACATGTATAGAAAACAAGACAAATGTTTCAAAAAGTTCACTGACCATGTGGAGCTCTAGAAGTTCTGATTTCTCCGTAATAAGGGGTAATTTAAAGGATTAGTTTGCATTATCTTGTCTTCTGAATTTTTTCATCTTAGACAAAAACACTGATTTCAAAACTTGCAAGGGTCTAAAGTCAGATCCTATCTTCTCTTAGCTCCACGATATAACTTTTCATTAGACATGGAGCAATAGAGGTACATGTCTGCTTAATTATTTCAAATCAGCAAGTTAATGAAGTGAAATAATTTAAGACCACACGTGGAATGCAGTATTTTTCATGTTAGAGAAGAGACATGTAGGCAGTATACTGCCGAAATAATTCATAAATGTATGACTAAACCACTGATCCAAATCAAACAAGGAATATGAATTCATCAGGTGGCTACAAAAGCCTAAAATAAAACCTTGCTCCAATCCTCACTTCTGCAGGCTCTTTCTGGATCCTTCAGAAGGAAAAAAAAAAAACACAAACAAACTTGGTAATTTTGAAGTTATGGATCTTCAGAAGCAAAAACCAAAAAGATTTAAATAGATCTATTCTAAACATGTTTGAAGCCAATTCTCTATTCTGAGTGGTTCAGCTCAAAGGTCTTATGATCCCTGTTACAATTGCTTGTTGACTGTGCCTTGTAGATGGCATTAGCAGAGACATGCAACTGCATTCAGGAAGGACTCTAAGCAGGCAGACAGTTACACACATTATCCTTTATGCATGCTATTACAAGAAATAACTGCATCTAGCATTAAAGAAACTTCCAGATAGTATCTCTTAAAATCTTGTTCCGCTATTCAGTTGCATATAAACAAATATAGTCATTTGGGTTTCAAGTGATGTTTTATTGTATACTTACTTTTGCAAAATTCAGATTGGACATTCGTAAGATTTACTTTTTTGAGTAAATTATGCTAAATTTTTAAAAATTAGTTTGGTAAAAATTTCATCTGAGACTTTTACATTTCCCATTTTGCTCAAGTAATTTTACACTTATACTTATGTCCTTTAACAAAAGGCTTACTAAAAGGCTTAACAAAATAGAAGTTTCAAATAGAAATTTCAAAATATTCATGTCTTCTTAAATTTGGTATATAGTAGTCTAAGATTAGATCATTCTTTCCCACTGTTCAGCGCTGCCAACTAAAACTGGGAAACCCCCAGATTTTTCAATTTTTCTAGCTGGAAAGCAAAGCACTCAAAAGCTTAGAAGTGAAACAACTGAACATGCTTGTTTGGTCTTTTCCTGGGTTTGGCTGGGATGAAGTAATTATCTTCATAGCAGCCCATAGGGTGCTTTATTTTAGGATTTTGGCTAAAACAGTGTTGATAATGCAGCAACATTTTTGCTAGTTCAGAACAGAGTTTTCACAGTGTCACAGCCTTCTTTGTTTCTCACTGCACTCCAGCAAGAAGGCTGGCATAGGGCAAGAGGCTGGGAGGGGACAAAGCCAGGACAGCTTACCTGAGCTGACCAAGGCAGCATTCCAAAGCATCCAATCAGCAATACAGCTAGGGATGGAGTTCTTCCAAAGTAGTTTTTGCACAGGAATTGGCTGGGCATTGGTCTACTGCTGGTGACTGACTACTTTTTAATTTTTTTTTTCTTACTTACTTTTTTAGTTATTTTTGTTTGATTTTGCCCTTCCAATTCTTCTCTATTTGAAAAATACTTTGAAGGGCTTGGTTTGACATGCATGTATTTGTCCTTAAAATCAGCCACATGGGGTTTGATTGCAAAAGGGCAAGTGCTTCCAAGGTGATAATTACAAATTACAAGTATTTATCTTGGTTCTAAGTGCATAGCATCTAAAACTGTTGTATTCCATTGATTCACAGATTAGATTATGCTGTATATTCTCTGTAGCTCTGTGTTAATTAAATATACTGTTGCACTTTTTACTACTATCGAGAAAAAAACTATCCTAATACCTACAAGAAATGAAAAATTTAAATGATTGATAGCCTAAACACTGATAAAATAAATATATTTAAGGTTAGATTACCTGATAAATAATATCTCCAAGTATCATTAGTGATGATCTTCCTTCATTTCCAGCTAAGTGATTCTATGGCACTGCCTTGATTTTCTGTAAGCAGTTTATTGATGTCTCTGTTTGCCATTACATTGACATTCCCTTGCCAAAGTAATTCCCAATATTTACCAATATCTTTGTCAATGTATCTGAAAATTATTTTAAGAACCAATCTTTTGAGCCAAAAGCCTGGATGATATTTGCTCAATCTTTTTGGAAATGAGGAATTAATTAATTGATTAATTATTTTCCAATTCTGAAATCCCAAATGAATGAAAGAATTCAGAAATTTAGAAGAAAAAAAGCAGAATGACCCAAAACTAGTTGAAATTTGTATCAATTCTTCCTACCTCACATTTGTGAATTTTGAAAAATCTACAGTGCTACATGCCAGAGTTGAAGCATCAAGGCAAAGCCCACAGGGCTATATAGCTGTCAGAAGAACCCACCTGAAACTGTGTGCAAAATTAATGCTTAGGAAGAGAGTAGAGGGTAGATAGGAAAAAATTAAGCCCAGGAAGACTTGAAAAGCTTCAAAACAGCAAACAGGAGAATAACTGCAAAACTCACAATTCTGCAGTCGTAGTGTATTTTCTTCAAAAAGTCTCAGAGCACATTCTTTTTTCTCAAGTGTATAGGATTTGCCTCTCAACCGTGGATGAAGAAAATACTATGAAGGTTAGTTTGGTAGGTTGATTGTTTATAAAACCTTCTTGTAATACTCAAGGCCAAATACCTGAACTCAGAGTCACAAACAGAAAATTTCTTCCAAACACATACATTTGTTTTAATTCTTGTCTCATTCAATTATCAACATTTTTTAAACTTGAAATTTGAATGTTTGCCTCTAATGGACAGATAATAATTGCCAATTGAATCTCTACCAGCTGCTTGTCCCTGTTGGTATCTGCTTAGTTCCCTCAGTGAATTAAATCCCTGTGCCTCTGTCCCAAAACTCCCACCTCAAAAGCTCCGCTCCCATCTGCATCCCGATCTTTCTCACCATCTACTCTGCACTTACAGTATCCAGTATCCATCTTCAAGAGTCAGACATGATAGCTGCAAGCTGCTCAAGAGCTGTGGAACGTTTTTCTTATCTTTACTTCATGACTCTAAGCTCCCAAAACATGCATCAAGTATTGAAGAACAAGTTGTTATTAGGAAGAATAACGAACATACCATGGTAGCAGACTAATGTTCATTAGCAAAGATTTATCCTCTCTGCCTAGACCATATTCTTGAGAAACAGAAAAAAATGCTTGTTTCAGGTAAAAGTGAATTAGATTTTGGAAATGCTAGAAATTCAGATCTCAAATTTGCAGAGAAGTCAGTATCTCCTGCTCTCTTTCTCTTGCATGATTGGTAGACATCACCTTGAGGGTACTCAGGTTTTTCCTTATTTCTTTAACAATCAGATTCATACTTCATTATCACTTTAAAAAAGATACTTAATTATCTTTTATATCTTAAAAGAAAAATGCCAGAATACAATTCAACATAGACTTGAGCTAAAAGTTTTAATTAAAGAAAGGAAAAAATAAAAATATTTTTATTTTCTACGTGAAAAGCAGTTAGAAATCAACCTTTCCATGAGTGCTTTGAATTAATCTACAGTATTAATCTATGATTATTGACCTGTATTCTCTGAATATCCTAGTATAAATTCTCACCCTTATAAATTCTCACTTCTTTGTAATGTACAGGAATTTTCTCACACAAAGTGTTTCTATAAATGCAGATCTGTGGATCTGTGACAAGGTTCACAAAATACCTTCCCATCAATGCTTGTACTGAAAGGAAGCCATCAGAAAATTAATAAGAGGGTGCTAACAGATAAGAAAAACTGCCATTTTCAAGTGAAAAAACAGATTTAAGCCGAAACCTAAGCTGTGTCTGCCAAAGCAAAGAAACAAAAGAGCCTGAGTAGCTGGATTTGCTTGATTGATTATAAAAAGTAAACAAAAACTAGCAGTGATAGTGGCACTTTTAAAAGAATGTGGTTGATAGCACAGTAGAAATCACTGCAGTAACGGTAGTCTGTATGAGATGCCACCAAGCTGGAGCTTAGATAAATGTTGAGGTTATATGAGAGGGCACACACTCTGAAAATTTGAATATATTATTTTTTACAGAAACACTGACATTTTGTACTCTTGTTGTTTAAGTAAGTGATTAAAATGTTAACAAATTAAATTGATTAACTTGTATATTCCATGTTTCCAGCTTTCTCAAGTATTCCAGTGCTAGTAATGTTTTTCCCTACATCTATTTTTAGTATCCATGGGAGACAAATCTTCAAGTAAATATAAAATTTTGTTAAATTACCAAAGTATTTTTATACATATAGAAACATTGATATTTGTTTTATGAATCTTACTTGGATCAAAGGAAAAATTACTAAGAAAATTAAAAGTTAATTACTTCATAGCACCATCCTTTAATCACAAAGTGCAGTGAATCTTCCTCCTCTAGGAAGATAAATTGGTTAATGCCTTTACACACTGTGACTATACACCATAAAAACAGGCATTCCTGTTACCTGCAGTTACCTGCATTCCAGTTACATGCATTCCAGCTATCCAACAAGGGACTCCCTCAACCGGTCTTTATATTCTGGACATTTTTTACACAATGGGTATGTTAACAATTTCTTTTTTAAGTTCTCTTGCCTGGTATCTAGGAACAAAAATGTGATCTGGTAAGGGAAATTTTACAGTTAAAGTAATTTTTTTATGCAAGATGATTATGATGATGTCTTACTACTTTGGCCCACTGCTACTCTATTAATAATGGGTTCCCTATGGATTATTAACAGCAGTGATATGTTAAAAAACATCCTAAGGCAGGTATCTGGTGAGGCTTTTTAATAAACAGTAAGAATATTTCTCTGAATGTATCACAACAGTGTGCTCAACATATAGTGTTCTTTAATTCCCCAGTATAATAAATTTCACATTCCCGACTCAGACAGCATAGACTCATACATTCATAGCACAGCTTGTGCTGAAAGAGCCTTTAAAAGTCATCTAGCCCAATGCCTCTGCAATGGGCACAAACATCTTCAACTAGATGAGGTTAATCAGAGCCCCATCCAAACTTGACTGCCCCCAGGGACAGGGCAACCACCACCTCTGGCCAGCCTGTTCCAGCCTTTCATCACCCTGAGGATTTATCGCTGCAGCAGTTACAAGTTTAATGTAAGCACATTGCTATATAAATATTGTCACTGTTAGGGACCCAGGATCAAAGAACAAGAGAACTTATTACTTAATATAGGATTTTTTTTCTGTCTTTTTATCCACTAGGGAAAACTGGAGTGCCACAAGTCAGCTTGATACAAACATAAGTTAAAAAACTACACACTGGGATTTCTGTCTGCATAGGAGATTTTTTTTTTATTGATGTCTGGTCACTAAATATAGGAATTTTCAAGTACTAAAGGAAAATACAACCTAATCACAAGTCCTACTATAGTTCAAGTAGGTTAAGAATAATAAAGGAAAGAAAGCAGTCTTATTTGATTTAAACCTAAGTGAAAAAGTAAATGCAAGAGCTTCCTTCTCAATATAGCAGCTAAAGGAAATAATAATAATAACTTCCTGATGGCTTCTGAGAAGCATTATTTTTTTTTTTTTACTTTCTATTAATGCTATCAAACAGCTTCTGCCTAAGGAAGCTTCCCTTCTTGAGTGTTTTGCTTTCTTTCTCAGCTAAATGCAAATTTTCCCTAGGAAGAACCTTCCCCCAAGGAGCCATCACTGTAAGGTATAAGTCTGCAAACAGTGTCTTTCTCCTTACAGTGGTGGGCAGAAGCTCCAAAAGCAGAAAAGCTTTTCTACCAAGATCCACAGCTCTCATAACCTCCCAGCTTTCAGAGAGCATTCTTTTCCAGTGTTATATTTGCCAAGCACTCTCCTCCCCTAGAGGGCTGAAAATGCTTCTGATGCAGTCTCCTGGTACCTGCTGTTTCCCTCTATGGAGAAAAACATCACACTTCAACCTCCTTGTACGCCTTATTTCTGAAAAATCAAAATTTATTCTCGACTTAAAAGCTTTTTTACAAATGAATATAAAAGTAACTTAACAACCATTCATATTTATTTATATCTGGTTCTAATTGTTTAAGTGAATAACACACTTAGTATTTTGAAGGCAAGGTCACTGTTCTTTAAGTAAAATAATAGTACAGTGAGTCTCTCTACTAATGCTTTTGTTAGAGGTGGGATGATCCTAAAATACAAAGAATCAGTGTCATTCAGTTGCACAAGTCCTAGGACAGAAGAAAAAGATATAAATATATCTCTGGGGACGCTGCAACTTCCCACAAATCTCTGACTGCCACAGTACATAAACTGACAAGATAAAAGTGCCAAAAGCATCACTCATCTAGGGATTCAGATAGCAAATAAAAAAAGCTATCCTGGTCAGATTATAGGTCTGTCTAGCCCAGTGTATTGTCCCCACAAATGTCTAATCATGATCATCCTGGAAAAAAAATATTCAAGGAGACACTCATAGGAAAAACTTTATCCTTCTTACATAGTGTATATGTTAAGGCCTTGACACAAACCAGAGGTCCAGTTTGCTAAAGAGGTTTCTTTGGGTGAATCCATGGAATAAAGGCCCATTGAATGCAGTCACTGTTTGAATACCCATGAACTTCTAGTGCCTACAATGTTTCAGGGCAGGAATTTCCACTGAACCTGTTACCTGTTCAAGTCATTTGATGTATCATGCTTCTTGTATTGGAAGAAAGTGTGAGCAGTTATTGTGTATTCACCTTTGTATTCACCTTCTCCAGGCTGCTCATTATTTTACAGTCCTATGTTATAAACCCATTCAGCTGTCCCTTTTTTCTAAGTTAAGAGAAGTGTCCTACTGAATTATTTCTGACATGGAAGCCATTGAGCATCTTTGATCATTCTTTTCTGAAGCATGTTTAAAGCACCATCTTAGAGGTGCATTTACACTCCTATGAATGCTCTTGCCATTTTAGCCCCTTCCACCTTTCATTTCTCCTCTATAATGAATAGAAATATTTTTCTGCTACTACTTTGCGACCACCACAAATCTACCATTCCAAATCCTACCAGTCTCAGTGCATCAGATGATCACAAGTGCCTTCAAGCCCCTCATGATAAAGCATCATAGAATTGTTTCATTTGGAAAAGACCTTCCAAGATCGCTGAGTCCAGCCATTGACCTAGCACTGCCAAGTCCAACAAACCATGTCCCTCAGTGTCATATCTACACACCTTTTTAATACTTTCAGGGATGATGAACCAACCACCTCCCTGAGCAGTTTGCTCCCTTTCTCTGAAGTGATTTTTTTCCTAATATCTAATGCAAGTTTCTCTCAGCACATCTTAAAACCATTTCCTCTTCTCCTGTCACTTGTTACCGGAGAGAAGAAACCAACCCTCACCTGGCTACAACGTCCTTTCAGGTAGTTGCAGAGAGAATAAGATCTCCTCCTGAGCCTCCTTTCCTCCAGGCTAAAAAACCCCAGCTCCCTGGCTGAGGGAGACTGCTTAAAAGACTTGTGCTCCAGAGTCTTAACCAACTTTATTGCCCTTCTTTGTATGCAATTTAGCACCTCTGTGTCAGATGTTAACAACAAAAATAGAGGTTTTGCAGGCTGTACATTTTACAGAAATCTTCCGCATATCTGCCTACTGAAGAACTACCAAATTTCTAAGCTTACTGTTCCCCAGTTAACATGCCACTCTAAGGTCAGAGAATCACAGATGTCATAGACTTAAGTCACATGGGCTGCATCATCTTAGGGCCTGTACTCTGTGATCATCCATTGGTTAATTCTCCTGACTGAAAACTCCACCTCCAGTTGTGAACTTTTTTTTTTACTTTTTAAATACTGACAGCAGATGACTGCTTTTTCAGGAATAAGACAAGCCCATTTTGTCCCTGACAATCCACAGATTTTTTCCTTCAAAGGAGAAAAGAAAAATAAATGCTGCAAGGCATCTCATTGCAGCTTTGTATAGTTGCAATCATCAGCCATAATGTACTGGTTTGTTGCTAATTAAATATTTCCATCTTTAGTATTTTCCTTTACTTTTATCATCCCCAGCATCACAGACTCAAGGCATTATTCTTTTGAGCAGTTTTTGTCACATTTCCCTGTCACTTAGGCAGGGGAAGAATGTTTATACTCCAAGCAGAAACCATGGTTCAAGAAAAGAAATGGTAAAAATTTCTGTAGAAACAATCCTCTTGCCATGCCAGCTGTGCATATAGGCTTGCTTTATATTGATCTGGAAATATTTACATAGGTCATTTTCCTATGCAGTTTATGCAGCGGCCTCACACTCAGCAGGGTATATTCAGACATTAAACTATGAGACTTGTAGCCTTATTCTTTATGAAAGAGTTGGAGACTTATTTTCTGGCAAGTAATCACTGGGTTTTTTCTGAGTCCTGGCATATACTGACACTTAAGAAGCATTTAAATGTTCATAAAACATACAGCACTGAAGAAAACGTGGTCCTGGAAGCTTTATTTTTAATTATATTTTCATTATGCCCACCTTTCAGGAAGAGAGAAAGGGATATTAGTATTCGTGTCTTTTCTTCCTACTCTTCCAGGGTATCATAGATCTTCAACAGCCTAGAAAAGTGTACAGTCTCCTCAGTATGCACTGGGATAGATCCACAGTGTTTGCTAAAAATTTGATTCATTGACCTTTGGGTAGGAGAGGGTGAACACCTGCATGAAAGATGTAGATTGTCAAATGTGTCTTAAAATTAACAAGAGGTTCCACAAGAGATAGAGCTGGCAAACTATGATATCTTGTTTTTCATTTTTGCAAACATAAGTGTATTTAATGAAATCAGCAACCTATATAAAAAAGATTTTCTCCATTCCTAAGAGAACATTAAACACAAACAAAGAAAATTTCATGTAGAGAAAAGACTTTTCAATATATAAAGGACAGAAAGCACACAACTGAATAGGTGGAAGGCTCAAGACATCTATATGTGGAGTTGAAGCAGCGCTTTAGAGTTGATCTTAAACATGTTTTACAATAAGGTTTTTAAAAATATATTATTTGTGTTAACATACAATTAATTTGTTTTAAATTCAGTAAAACATGACCAGAATAATAGATTTTTTTTATCATACCAATGTAGTAGTGATAAAGTGTTATTAAATAATGCTTGCTCAAAAATTATTCACAGAGTTAAGCGGACAAAAATGTATTTTGCTCAATCTCTAACACTAGGTCTCAGGTCTGGCTTAAAAAAACCTCTCTATAGAATTCCTTAAATGTTATTATCCCTTAAATTTTACGCAAGGAATTAGGGACTTCATTATTGAAAACCTACTAGGAGTAGAATTATTAAAGAAACATAAACATCAACATCACTTAAAAGACAGTTTACCTACAATAAGAGAGTATCACATTATTGCAAGAGTGAAAATAGATTTCCAGCTTGGAAGATATGGTGCAGCCACCGCTGAATACAAATGGGTTATTCTGCTCAGGAAGTCACTCAAAGAACTTGAAAGAAAATTTTGTTCTAAAGCCTGAAGCATTTCAATTAAAAAAAATGTGTTGGTCATCTTGATCTTTAAACAAATAATAATAAAAAAAAACAAATCCATCCTTTTTTCTAACCTGCAGAGTATCATCAAACATTTAAATTTTTATAATAATATTAAGATCCATGTACAAAGTAACAGAAATCACATGTATCTATTAGCATTTAAACCACAGTTGCTGAATGTAAATTTAAACTTGAGGGAATAGTCTATTATTATTTATTTATACAGCTAAAAAACCACAGTGAAATCATAATTATCCCAAAGGTTACACATAGTCAAAATCAGTTAATTGTCCCTTATATTTCATTTTATTACTCAAGTGTTTTTCATGTCTTTAGGATTTCCTGCATAATACGCCTGAATCTTTCTTATGAATTCATGAGTTGCTCTGCAGACTTTCATATCTGACTCATACTGATCTGTATGAAGAGTTTAATACCTTTTTTTTTTTTTGTGCTGGAAAGAGAATGTTTTGCATGAAACAGAATAAAATCCTGCTCTCCCAGAAATGTCACTGCTTACATAAAAGCATAGCAGTTACAACCAACACAGAGACAAATAAGCTATGCCCCTATGTAGATTTAGGCATGATACCAAGATTAAAATTCTTAACACATTTTCTTATCTGTTTGTATTCTCCTTTAATACATAACTTGAACTGTCACTGTCAGTAAGAATTTGACTAATTCTGTGCCAGAGTTCAAAGTGAAATAATATTAGCTCCTGGTTTAGCAGATATTGAAAATCAACATTAGAAATAGTGGGCTCCGTCAAAACAGTAATTTTCTACAAAAATAAATGGGCTGGTTTTCTTGGTCAGTCTACTGAAGATAAAATTGCCTGAGATGCAGATTCCAAGTTCTGTTTAACTGCCAAAGGTTTGAGGTCCATATTTTTTCCCTTGCATGAGAACACTACCCTGGAAGATGATCTAGGCTATCACTATGTACATGAGCAGTGTCTTCCTCCTCACAGCAATAGGGCATCTATAAAAGAATGGAATAAACAGCTATCCTATTAGCTGAGTCAGCTGAGATTAACGAGGGGAGTCTGACTTCTGGTCCCTGTTCCCACAGTTTATGCAAGTTTGCCTCACTTTCTAAAAGAATGGTTTTGTACTGCATGTTGGGAGAGTTTTGGACTGTTGAATCCAATATTAGTCCCTCAAGTCTATAGGAGGCCATATTGAGAAGGCAGCTCTATAAAAGCTGATTTTCACAATTCTTTTATGGCTGTTGCTCAACACGACATTTTTTATAAGCATTAACTGTAGCACTTAATATTGCTGATTATCATTTACAGGTGAGGAAAGGCTATACAATCCTTGATAGAAGCCTATGAACTAGGTGCCTAACCCTGTCTTAGTGTTAGGTCTTCCTTCCCTTTCCTCACTTCACCTTTGTACTGCTTAACCCAAACATCTATCCAAGAAGAGCAAAGAATAAATGCGCTCATGAATCTGAAAACACTAACTTGGTTTCCTCCTGCCTGCAGCTACACTGAGGACACTCAATCCAATGGTTATGGGAACAAAGCAACCATAGCCTGCCAATCCAACCTGGTGAGCTGAGTGAACAAGACCACTATGAAAAAAAATATTGGGCCAACACTAGCTTCAGGCAATTGACAGCCATTGTGCATTACTTCAGATTAAAGAATTGTCCATCTCCCATGATCAGTCCCACTGTGATTGCAGTTTTCATTACGTAATAAAGTTTTTTGGTGAACTTTGAAAAAAAGAGATTGAGCATGGGCATATTACAGCAGAGGTCTTGGAGGTTTAAGCTCCATATAAAATGAGGGCCTCCCAAAGGTACAAATAAAAAAGGTAAAAACAAAAGTGGCTAGTTCCAGGACACTAAGGCATGCAACTGTGAGCATTAGTAAAACATTTCAGAGCTTAAGAAAATACAAAGAATCCAATATCTTATGTATCATAAATACATACAGGGTACAAATGAAAAAAAAAATCCAACACGAACTAGGAAAAAGAAAAACAACAGGGACTGCCAAAGCATTTTCTTCTCCTCAAAACAATACTGCATCATATCAATATTACATTTTAAAATAGCAAATTAGGTAAAGAAAGAGTGCTGCTTTTTTATTAACATTGTATCCTAGGGTGACTGGAATATCAGTCACAGACTACAGAATGAGCTAGTATCTGGGGTTTCAGTCACAACCTTTTCCACACTTTGATTACAACTGCAGTACCAAGCCTATGCCAGCCTGAGTGCAACAGTTCTCTGTATCTCCTCTAACCCCAAGTGAAATTGTTGTGTGGAACAGATTTTGCTACACACAGTATTTTTGCTGAAGTTGGAATCATTCAAGTCCATTTGACATCCCTTAGAGTGTAAAAACAAAATACCAGAAGTTATTTCCAATTTAGTAAAGGCAGGAAGAAAAAAATATGACTTTTTTTTTCTAACCAATATGAAAAGTCACAGATAAAATGTTTAATGTTGTCTGGTTGCATTCATCTGTACGCATGGAAAACCCTAGGCTTAACCATCTACATCAGTTCAGTGGCTGAGCTGAAAGGGAAATTCAGGCAAGAGTTAAATAAAAAGACCACATGGCTATGCAGAAAACATGGGAAAAAGACAAACACAGTACTCCAATTCATCTTTGTCATTGCATACGTAAGGATGTAATAAAGGTATAAAATTTGATTTTGTAGTGCAAAACAGCAGGAAGATATTTCAGCTGCCTGACTAGCAACCAACTTAAGACAATATTCAGAATTGCAAGAAAATCTGTGGAAATGAGAAAGCACTGCCATTAGTCACTGCCCCCATGATTTCATCAGTGCAGTGCTGTGATGAAGCAGGAAGGAGAACAGGCAGCAAAGCCCCTGCAGACAGTACATTATAATGTACATTTTACAAAGTTAGTTTCTCACAGCTGATTAAGTGATCACACAATTTTTGTTTGCTTGATCATCTGTGAAAACAGAAGGCTTCAAGACAATACGAGAATGTTATGTTTCTGATGAGGCTGCTGTAAATCTCTGCTACTAGTCTGGCCAACAGCAAGCCATTTTTCCTGAAAACATATTCTTATGTTTGCCTGCAACAGCCCCAAAATGCAAGTCTGCCAGTGGAGAGTCACTTTAAAAACTGCAGAAGATACATTCATTAAAAAAAATTGAACCAACCGCTGCCTATTAACACATTGAGTTCCACACCTGCAGGTGTCATATGTGATATCACGTCCCAAACTTGTAAACTCCAAAGACATGAAATCAATATACATGTTTTACAGATGCTGAAGGTTCTTAAAAACAGAAACTAGAAAACAATTAGGAAAAAAAAATTTCTTGTCTAGAAGGTTAAAAACAATCAAACAGTTCAAATCTAGAGCTTTGATTCATGCCCAACAATAGTTTTACCTGTAAAAAAACTGTTCAAAAAAATCCTGATATTTTCAGACATAAAAAACTATCCACTCTGAGGAAGGTACTCAAATATTCATTAAATTTTAATGAACAGACAGACCAGTCCCCATAGAAATTCATATTTTGAATTGCAGTGCTGAAATGAAACAATTTTGGTTTAAGTACTATCAGTTCTTAATGCAAAAACATGTCAAGTAAGGTAATGTTTGCTTCTTATTCTGAACAGCATATACTGTGTAAACAGTGAAAAACACTGTCTCCCTGACAACAAGTAATTCATATACATATATAGTAGGAAATAAGTAAGTGCTGACGAAGTCCTTGAGATGTGTGAAAAATTTACTCCACATGAAATGGTTATAAAGAAATCAATATTTTATCAATATTATTTACACTAAACTATACTGAGCGGCTATGCCTAGTGGGGCTGCAAGGCTTGCAACAGGGGGCAGAGAAAGGGGAGCAAAAAAAACTGGAAGAAACAACTCTGTCAACACAAATATAAGAGCAGCAGGGGACACGACCTTCCAGGTGCAAAAGCAGAGATCACCCGGCAGCCCAGGGAGGACCACATGCCAAAGCAGGCACATATTTCCTGAAATAACTGCAGCCAGTGGAGGACCACATAGGAATAGTTTGTGAAGGACGGTATCCTATGGGAAGGATCCACCCTGGAGCAAGGAAACTGTGAGGAGAAAGGAGCAGGAGAGAGACATTGAGAAGGCATACACTGGTCTTCATTGGAATGAATCTCAAAGACAGATGGGTGTTAGTTTTTCTTAATTGCACTTAATCTGGTTAGTTGGTCAGTAGAAGAATTTATGTATGTGTAACATACAACTGAAAAGCTACTAATCAACCAATGTGACATACTTTCATCTTCAATCACACAAAGCTACCTGTTGCTTAATTGCTAACTGTCACCTTAATTGTTGACAATTAAAACAAACACAGCTGAAGTTGTAATTTAACATGGTGAAGAATTATTAATGGCAGCATATGATCCATAACGTGTTAAAGAAACAACAAAAAATCTTATTATCTGGCAAAGCATATCTAATCAAAGATATAAAGAAGAATAACTAAGAAGGAAGAAATAAATATCTAAGGATGAGGGAAGGATAAAGGAACTGTCTAAGATCGCTGGCAATGTTAATGATGAAACACACACAGGCTGCATTAGGGTAACAAACAAAATCAGTTCTCAAGTTCCATCTCTCTGCCTCAGCAGAAGATAAAATAAATAAAACTTTCAAAGTAAAGGGTTGATTTACAAATAAATACGTAGATGCAGATCTTGAAACATAATAGAAATCAATTCATTAACAATTGCCCGTCAACTTGATAAAATCTGCCTAGGATTTCAGTGTTCCTGGTCACTTAAAGCTCCTTTGCAACTCAGCTGGTTGCTTTTTCAGAGAAAATAATCACATATGGGAAAGAATGGGATTAAGCCTAAAATTTGAAATAAATTTCCATTTTCTTATGAGGCAAGCAGAAATGTATATGTCTCTAACTGACAAGTCCTGCATTGCTATAGTGCTGATACAGCCTGGGTTTAAGCCTATGTCATGAGTGTTCATTTCTATGCAAGATTTAGGGATATCAAGAGTAAATAGATATATGGGATTGTTTTCCTTCACTTTTAACTTTGACTTTCGAGTTTCATTTTGCAATTTCAATGCAATTTCTATTTTACCACGCTGCAACATTAATTATTTTACCTCAACAAAATCTACATCATTTCTTTTACAGAGAAAATGCAGGTTTTCACACTATGAAACTATTTCAGATTCAGTCATGAGCAAAACGTTAATGATGTAGTACAGCACTCAGCAAAATAATGTCAACATTATCTGCAATCTGCACAGCAGAAATGAAATGTCAGCCAATTCCACCAAATGGCAAATGATTTTACTGTTCAAGGAACTGATTTATAAATCTGTTAGTTCAGACAAGATGACATAAAATAGGAAAATGGAGACTTGAGATGGGGAGCAAGAAAAGTAGTAGCTCTATCAATTTATCTTTTAATGCTTACTCTACTGTAAATTGTAGAATTTCGCAGGTGCTATTTTTTCAGTAGTAAACTTCATCACCATAATGGATAAAGGTGGAAGAATCAATATAGTTCAAATGTTTAGAGAAAACTATTTCAAGAAAAAGTTATTTATTTTTTCTATAAATGCAACCTACTTATATACAAAATAAACTCTGCAAGCATTTCTAAGCTCATGAACGTTTCCCATAAAATCCATCTTTTATGTCTAATAGTAATAGAAAGTATAAACTGAACAAGCCTGTGTCTCACCCAGTCTAGTTAGTGTAGGAGTTGCATAGGAATTGCTTCCTATAGTAGAACAGTAAATATGACTGTGTTGTTTGGATAGCATTTACACATTCAAGTGGATTCCCTGTCTCTCTTTTTAACAGATATTGCCCTAAAAAGTGCATAGATTTGCACCTGGTATAGGGATTCTCACCACTTACTGGAGCATCAGTGACACTAGTTACAATGATTACTAGGAATTGTGAAAAATTTCCTCCAAAATCTCTAATGGACTTCAACTATGTCAAATTAAGTCTTCCCAGCTAGATTACTGAGCTGCTTTTGACAGTTAAGGCAATATGGCAGAAAGGGGCAATCATTAAACCAAACCAAATAGATGCCATTAAATAAAGTATTAATACTGAAGTAATACACATTGGCTATCCAAGCCAGAAATAGCGCAGGCTATAAATGCCAATAAACAGCACAACTGTTTTTCACTGTACTGCATACACCTTCATGCACCTCTGAAAATATCACACTAAAATTCCGTAATTAATGAAACACTGAAATTACTGGTTTTTAAAAAGTTAAGCCATTCTATAGAACTGAGAGATTTTCTGAAAACTTTCAATAGGATTTTCCTTCTTCAGCTTTGTCTCTTATTTAATGCAGAAAAAAATCAGTTTAAAGGACTGGAATTTGTGGAGATTGTTTTATTTTATTGTTGTTGAATACTGAGAGAAAGAATAAGCATGAAGTCTACATGTTTATGACCTTGCCAGTTTACCTCCTGGCAAAACTGAAGTGATTTGTCTTTGCAGCATTTTCACAGTGGTATTAGATGGCTCACAGATTTTTCTACCTGAACATGCAAAAAGAGTCCTTATTCAGCAGTTGAAGTGAAGCCTCAGTCAGAAGAGTCTCTTATTTATATTTCATTTATAAAAATGAGTGAAAACTTGCCGTAAAATGCAATGGGAGCAAGAGGGGATAGGGGAGGAATTCTTATGCTACTGCTTTCCTAGTACAGCTAAATCACTACCTTTCTTAACACATTTTCTGCCACTCAGTTGCTATAACAGTCATTACAGAAGCTGCTCTGTGGATTAACTCAGTGCCATTCTCTTTCTTTAGCAGCTGAGAAATTGACTCCACTTTCTCCAGTGAGAGGCTGTCCACCTTACACCAGAAGACCAGCATCTGCTCAGCTTCTCAGCTTGCCCTACACCTCTGGAGTGCACAATTTCAAGAAAAAAAAAAAAAACATTACACAAAGGAAATGAGCAGCAACTCTCAAACCCTTTTGCCAAAGGAGGTGGATTAGTAATTGATTTTTCCACCTGTAGTTTTTCAGCTTACTAAGTTATTGCTTAATACTATTGAGCTTTTGCTAAATACTGTGTGAGAGGCACAGACTTCAACCTCTCTTCCACCAATGCACACTGGTACCCCCATTCCCACTTCCCTAAAGACAGTGTCTGTATTACTGAGGGACACGTTTTAGCAAAATGAAGTTGCTGGCATAGGTGCAGGAAATACTTCAGTAATTTAGCTACTATCACTACTGTCTCTCTGTCTATTTCTGTTCTATAAATACATATACTAGATTTCCTACAACATATACTCGTTATAAAATTCTCCCTGGGTATTGAAGCTTATGTACCTATTTGAGAACTATGAATTCTTATCAGCAGGTGTCTGAAAATTAGGCACTATAATGTTCAGATCTGTGATGTTTCAACACTTTTAAACTTCAGTCCTTTTATAGTTCTGTTCCTGAATCCATTACTAGACACCATACAGAGTTGTGAATTCACAGGGTTAAAGTTTAGGGGAAAAAAAACCAACCCAAATCCCCCATTTCCCCAAATATCCCAAAATACTCAGTGGGAAAGAAAATAACAGAAATCCAAACAGCTGTGAAGAAACCAAGGTGCTGTTCAAAGTTAGAAGACGAGTACAGCATTCACTGGCTATTTAGAAAGCAATGATTAATCATCTATTTTGAAGTAAGCAGGGGATCTGCTTAGTGCTAATGTATTTCCCAGGATCACTATCCAGACCTTCACAGTCACTGAGTAAATAGCAGCAGATGTTGAGCTGTAAGACCACATCAGATTAGATATTTAATAAAAATAGACATGCTTGACAGAATCTTGCACTTAGTTTAATAAAGCTCTACTGAAAAGACAGGAGTAAGCTGTTCCCAGAAACACACTTGTACACTCTCTCTTCAAACCTAAAAACCAGTGTTCCCTTCTGTGACTATTACTGCAACTATTATGTGTTAGCTAGACTCCACATCTCACATACAAGAAGAAATTTTATCCAGTAACAGCTAAAAAAAATTGCCAGGTAAAGTCCTAGAGAGACAGCTTCTGTTATTTAAAAAGAAGGAGAAAAGAGTAAGTATTTTTCAAGAGTAGTCAAAGTACACCTGTTTATAAACGAGTTTGCAATTACTTTATCTTGGTCATTATTTCCTTGCATGTAGTAATTGTAGAACACTTTGAGCCCTTTCTTGACTTTTTGGGAATTGTGAGTCTGCAGCCAAATGAAGTGTCTAAGCTGAGTGTCTCTAGCTTGGCTTGGGCTGACATGTGGACATGGAGTAACGTGAAATGCTTTTATCAGTCCCACTCTCAAAATCAAACAAACAAAAAAATATGTTTCCTTTTACATTATAAAAATGTATTTCTTCATTTGTATTCAGTTATTTAGTGCAGAAGATCTAGCACGACAAAGAGGTCTGAAGAATTTCAAAAAGGGGATGCTAGTCCAGATTGCGTCCATACAGCAGAACAGTGCAAATAAGGGTGCCCAACAACACTGAAAAAGTAATTAAATGAGGAAAACACAGAAACATTTATTCTCTCCTATCCTAGTGAAATTCAAATTAGAGTTATAGACCAATTCCCCTGGGATTCCAGTTTAAAGTGCTCCATATTCACCAGCCCTAGGAAAATATGAAACCAAAATCCAGTATCCTAATGTACCCTTTAATACAGGAGTACGTGTAGTACTGATAAATGGGTAAAATGAAAGTGTACAGCTGCCAAAATAACAAACCTCATGAAACAGAGATAAACAAATGTTGCCTTTTATAGCTCCATTGTTGCCTTTTATAGCTCAAACTAGAGAGAGGAACCAAGTAATTTTTTCTTAATAGATAGAAACTTCCTAGAAAGAAAACAGCATACAGGGGGAATTCAAATAAAACATTTAAAAAAATGCTAAACACAAAAAAATAATTTTTTGAAAACCTATTTATAATTTAGTCAATACATAGACTACAGCAGACCAATCTTAGATATAAATATTGACCCATACATCACTTAGTTGAAGCCATCTAGAATTTTGTGTCTTTACCCCAAAACTAAGAAGTGAAAAAATTAAAGTTGGGCATATGAGTAATCTTACCCTCCAAGTTCAGGTATTCATTCAAAATTGAAATTCATGTTGGATGAGTAGTCTAGATCATAGCTAGTCTACAATCGACTGCATACAGATTCATGTTTAGAAGGCACAAAACCGCGCAAAGATCACTCCTAGAAAGCTCCTACCTCCCATTCCAGGTTCTGTAGTCTATCCAAAAGCTGCTTAGTACTGATTATTTAAAAAGCCTTAAAAGAAAAACTAGAATTCAGATGAATGCTTTACCTAATGTGAAATATCTTGTTTCAAATTACATCATTCAAGAATAAAGCTATTTAAGAAAATAAAATTAATTGAAGTACTTTTCCCTGCGCCTCCCCTCAAACAAATCAAATATCTACTCTTCGAGCATTCTCTGGGATTTCCGACAATTTGGGTCCTCAGAAAATAGAATTTCAAATCTGAACTCTATGGTCAAACTAATAAATACAATACTTAGTATAAACTATTAACTAGAAATACCATTATGAAAAGAACTCTTCCCTCCTGTCAGTATGTTTGGTTTTATTACCACTCCTGTAATTTTCATGTTGTACTGGGAATAGAGCTGCATAACTCCCAACCAGATTTCAGCACTAAAGTAAACTCATCTTCAGCTCTTGAGCCATAGAAGATATAGCTGTATTGCCAGAAAGACAGTCTCCTAATCTGCCCCATCATTAACTAGCACTTAGAAAAAGCTCAAAAATACCACTAAAATAGATAGTCTCTAACTGATTGTAGGTATTAGCTGATACTTATTCCAGCATTGCACAGCACATACGCAAATGCTAGTTTGCATCAGGAACCAACACAGATTTTTCAACAAAATGCCACAATTATGCTAGTATATTGTTTTCACCCTGAAATAGCTCAAGCACACAGCAAAACTCATCTGTATTGATTTACAATTAGCCAAATCAATTATTTCTGTATGCAAAATTATTTTATGTTCTAAGTCAAGCTGAGTCATCCTAAGAGCTTCCATTTTTGTCAATAAGGTTTCTCTGGAAAGAAAAAAAATCTGAAATATCAAGTAGGAAAATTTTTGCTTTATTCATATACATCAGAAAGTTCAAACTCAATTCTAAGCTGCCCTAGAAGACAGAATCCCTAAACCATTAATCACTGGCTTCAAAGGATGCAAAATTAGATCACATTTAAAGGAAAAAAAATCTAGCACGACAAAGTTCATATCCACAACCATCTGAGTTATATTTGAGTGTTCATTTCATTACATCTCCACTGAATGTTTTTGTCACAGTGTAAAACTAGAAACGAGTTATTTAAAGGTGATTAAATGGATTCACCACTTGCATCACTATTTTAACAGCATTTACTTCACTAAATTATTATTATTTAGTGACTGTCAAATTTTTATAACTATGGAAGATAAATCTATCAGGAACAAATCCCCAGAAAGCAATTAGAGAAGCAATTAATGAAAGTTAGATCTTAGCGAACAAAACAATAACCTTTGTGTTGTGTAAGAAAGAGACTCTTTCTAATAGTTCTGGAAATTCCATCCAAAAACTAGACAGAATTGGTTTTTGTAACAGCTTCATCCATCAGATACGTCCAGAACCTTTGAAATCTTATATTCACTGAATGGAATTGCTGCATTATCATCAAATAATTCAACCTATTAATCAAATATAAAACATAGGTAGTTTAACAGGTTTCCCAGCATTTTTTTTTGGTTTTGTAGCAAAATTATATTCATTTTGACAGAAGTCACGTTGTAACCTTTTGTAACAAGCACAATTCTTTCACTTTACTACAGCTCTTTAGACCAACGCTCTGATTTTTGTTAACAGTATTTGGTAATATTTATTAATTCTTATAACTCCAAACTAAAATTTCTTATTAAATAGATGATTTGCAATTTCATTTTTAAAATTATATAAAACTAGGTCATTGTTATGAGAAGAAGGCTGAAGTCATGATTTTTCTTGGAAAACTCCCTGTTTTTCTAGATTAAAAGTAGACTAAATTATGTTTAATACTAGAAACTTTTTAGATCTTGAAATTTGGATTAAATATATATTTTCTGTTTCATATTATTGTTTCACTATTTTAAAAAGATGATTAATAAACTTTTCTACCTAAAAAGAAAAAAAAAAGTAGAGCCAAGAGATTTTGATACAGGAAGCACAAGCAAATCTCAACAAAAATTTTCATTGAAAAGAGAGCCCCCATCTTTGATCCTTTGAAAGATTCCAGTTGTGGCTTAGATATTCTCCTCTGTTTTCCATAAAGTGCAATATTTTCTGTAAAAGAAATCTCAAAGTATTTGTACACCATTAACACTTTCTAAAAACTTGGGACACCACTTGATTTTGTCCTTTTATGACACTGTTTTCAAAGTGTTTGGTACTTCCATTCTGGAACCTACAGTTATAGAACTGTTATAAAGCTTTAGCCCGAAAATGGTAAACACAGTGAATAATTAGATGCAAGAAAGTAGGTCACAAATTAATTTGTCCATGGCTTTGTATGATTCGCTATAGAGATACGCATAGTGTGGTCATGTAGAACTTTTTTTTCCTACTTTAAGAGCACTGTGTGGTATTTTTGCCAATTTAATGTAAGGAAAACAAATCCAAAGTCACAAACTAAAAGCATCAGGAAAGTACTTGAATTTCTAGACCGAATTTTTGTTGCTTATGTGATCTATGTCAAGGGATCTCAACTTATTTTGGTTGGAAAGTGATTTTCAGTCAAGAACCATGTTATTTACATCTTATTTGAACTCCAGTGAGCCAGCTACAACATGTAAAGTATTGCTCAAAAGTACAATTTTATTTAGACTATCACTTACAAAATAAGACTACATTATAAAGAAATTCTATAACAGCCATTATATATTTGCGTAGTCACTATGAGTAAAAGAGTTCAAACCATATGGTACAAGCCTGTTTAAATCCAAGAAAAAAAAACCATATCCCTAATTGTTTTATTTTGTGCAACAATTATTTGCTTGGGAACAATGACTTCATTGTTAATATGAGAGAACATTACTAGACAGAAACCTAGCCATGATGAGGAAGGCCTCAGAAGAACATGTCAAGTGTGTAATTTAACAAATGATAAAACAGTAGAACTCATACCCCACAAGTGCATATCACATTCTATCTTGATACAGTAAGTTTTTGTTAAAAACACTCTAGATGACTGAAATAAAATTTAGCATTGTATTTCACAATGTACATATACCAGAGATAATTTTAACAGATGCAAATTTAAAGAGCTCTCAGATGCTAATTTTGCTCCTTTATTACCTATAACCACTTCAAAACTGTTATGTTTGATGTAACAAATGGCCTGAGAGAATTTAGTGATCTTGAGGTCATTGTCACAACCCCAATCTAAATGTCAATTCTGTCTTTTACTTTATGGTTTATCATACTAAAAATAACACACAAATTTGCATGAACTCAGTGCTAGTGAATTTTATTTTGTTTTACTTGCCCCACTAAAATGAAATAATATAAGTTCCTTCTTGCCCTTTTCATGACAAGAAGTAAATCTTATTTTACTTTTCTGTTTCTGTCAGCCTGGAACAGACTTATTGCGTCCCTTAAGAGAACATACCATACAATCTGAAAAACATTTTGACCAGAGTTTTTAATAAAATTGATACATTTTACTATCGGTTACTCATGACATTTAGGTGATGAAGGATTACCTAAACTTTTGTCTTATGTCAGCTTTCAGTTAGGTTTCAAGACACCCAATAGGTAAGAATTAAATATTAAATTTATATCTAAGAGCATGTTGCAAAGTTTACCAATATGTTTTTTATTTCAAGGAGAAATAGACCACTCTTATATCAACATTTCTACTCTCCAGAGCAAATCTGCTTTCTGGAGTAATTTTGTGAGGTACAAACTACACATTATTGTTGCTAGATGTAGGTACAAAAGGAATGAACAACAGATTTTAGTGCTTTTAGTAGGCACAGAGGAGATGCCACTAGGTAAATTTTGTGTTCAAACAAAGTATGTTGGCTTACAATTAACATGCATGAGGGAGTAGAGGGCACACATGGATAGTTTTGGGTAGGGGATTTTATTGCTGTGTTGCTGCTGGTTAGGAAATGCAAGCATAACACATTACAATAAATATATTTCGTCATGTTCAAGAAAAAGGTAAAGGTGAGAGGCATGTAAGAATGAGCTCAACAGACCAAAGGAGAAAAGTCTGCAGAGAAGTAGGCATTATAACTGCCTCCAAAAATGGAAAGAAAAAAAGCTATGTTTATAAAGATTCAGTGTAAATTGTGATCTGTTAACTATGATAATTTTGACTCAAACAGTAACATATGGTCTGTCATATACATAAATTACTACAAACTAAAATTTAGGAGGCACAGCTACAAGAAAATGCTTAAAAATCACCTGTAGTGTTGATGGATTAGAGATGTTTCTTGCAGTGACACCAAGAAGACAAAACAACAGCTACTTTCAAAAAATACCCGTATCCATCATAGATATAATAAAATTGTTATCAACCACAACTCAAGTATTTATATTAAAATGTCAATTCAGAAAAAATTTAACTTCCATATATGAGAAAATAACATGTAAAATTATAAATATAAATAAAACTATTCATAAAGAAATTCTGTTAGAATTTTTGTATATCTTTGAAAAAAGCGACACTATTTCAAACAGAAGACTGAAATAATCGTTCAAGAAAGCAAAACCATTTTAAAAAATTTAAAACAATGCATAATAGTTAAAAAACTTCTGTTTAAACATTATTTTAAAAGTAATTTTAAAATACAAGGTCTTTGTGAACTTAGCCATAAAACGGTTCAATTAAGAACTGCAAGCTTATCAGTTATTATATTCATATCCATGCTAATACTTTAAAATCTCTAAATGCAAACCTCAAAACCAAAACCAGTCCTCAGTACGCTATGTGAGTTTTCCTGTCTTGATTTCATAAAGAGAGAAAGAGCAAAAAAAAGTGCCAAAAGCTTTATTTACTAACCCAGAATTACTGTTCAGCACTACTCTAGTCAAATCATTCATTCGACTGTTGAAGCGGATCCTGCCAAGATTTTAGTTTCATTACAAAAATTCTCTGTTACCTATTTAGGACCCAACATCATGGCATTCATGTGCAATCTAAAATCTTCAACACTCAAATAAGATCTCATCAACGATTATAGTTTCCTTACCTTCCCTACATACCACCATGCAGTTGGTAAAGAAGAGATATCTATAGCTACGTTTGTGTAGAACCAAGTGTTTCTTGGGCTACATAACCAAAAGCGTTCCCAGAGAAACAACATCAAGCAGCAGTTGACCCCACCAGCATGGCACTCAGTTTATAGACTAAGAGCCACTGAGAGTAATAAAGGAAGGCTTCAAAACTGCCCTTTGCAACATTCAAACGTGGAACAAAGGTGAATTTTACTTCTGTGACTAAGATTTTGACCTAGATCTGTCACGGACAACATTTTGCATTCATATAGCGCTTGTCAACTTTCCTCCCTAAGGGTTTCAAGCATCTCTCAATATGGCAGTACTGCTGGAATAAGTAATCAGGAACAGGTTTTAGGACGTATTTCTAACCTTTGACACTAAACGGACTATTTTTATTTTCAAAACTGGCTAAGAGGTTTGGGTTTGTAGGTTTTTTTGGTTTGTTTTTTTTTTTTTAAATAGCTCTCTAAAGAAAATTCTAAATATAAAAGGTAGAGAAGTTTAACAAATCAGTAATGACTGAATAGTCAGCCCATAACCCCGAAAACTACTGCAATAACAACTGTGTGTTTAATGTGAATATATTTATTTTAGGGGCTAATATTTTGAAGTCATATACTATTTCTAAGAAAAGGTATAAAAGCAATGCTCTGAGGTGTTCATCTTTCACCTCCAAGGAAAAACTATGTTTTTCAGAGCTCCATGCTTAGAATAAAATAGGTCTTACTTTATAAAACATTTTTGAATTCTGAAGGTTAAGTCACAGATATACCACCTACATATCAGTACATGCACATGCGCCATGTCTGTGCATTCTAGCTACAGTTGGTTTAGCTCTTCCAAGGTAAAGGACATAACATACCTTGCAGTCATTTGGAAGATAAAGCCCACAGTAACCCAAAACAGAGGCTGAAAACAGTCCCTTGTTCTTCCACGCCACCAAAGACCCGTGCATCCACAATTTTCAACAGACAAGGCACCATTCAATGTTTCTCATACCACAGGAACTTGCATGATTCACACCATAACTTTCCTGGCATTTGATGTTGTACTGTTAGAGCTATGCAGAAGTTATTTCCCTTTACAATGATACATTCCTTATGAGAGGCAAATAGTAGTAAAGCAGTGTAAGGCAGCCTATTATTTGTCTAGGTACCTTCCACATAATCTGAGGGGCCAGCCTCTGCTATCTGGTCCTCTTAAATGTCTTAATGGAGCCAGATACCCCCGTTTTTCCTGGTTTTAGCTTACAGCCTAGAACTCCTAGAAAT
Source organism: Phainopepla nitens (assembly GCA_013400175.1). Lineage (NCBI taxonomy): Eukaryota > Metazoa > Chordata > Aves > Passeriformes > Bombycillidae > Phainopepla > Phainopepla nitens. The sequence goes on from VXBQ01012290.1 coordinate 710,080, forward strand.
GTGTGCACTCATTTAAAACAAGACTATGTCAAGGGTTGTTTTGCTCCTTGGAGGCAGACAACAGGGTACACCTAAGTCAGCCACACTCACCAACATCCGAGGAGATGGCATAGATTGAAGGGAAATGCAAGGGAGAAACTCTTCCATGGTATGTAGCAAAGGATATGTTTTGCCTTTCAAAACTGAGCAAGAATTTATATTAAAATTCTCTGAAGTCAGTCACAGATCAGAAAAAAGATGAACACCAGGGGTACATGTCCTTTCCCTTTAGTTAACAATAGCCACATGGACTTCAGCCTTGCAAAAGGATTAGAATTAACTTTGTCCATGTAACAGCAACTACATCAATATCCAGTCCTTTCAATTTGACATCCAAAGACAAACCTAAGGCTGCTTGTGATTCAGGCAGTTTATTCGTACCAAGCAAGAAAAAAGCTCCTTGATAAAATAACCAATTCTCAAAACACAACTTATCCAGAACAGTTACTTTCTAACACTTCAGCTCTAGAAACCTAAAGGCTGGGCTTCTTCTGGGGTTGCTTCTGTCACAGCTACAAAGAGTGCAATGGTAACCTTCTGTAGCCTCATTAATAACAACATTTAATGCAGTTGATCCTATGCATCCAATAATTACATCCAGTGCAACCTATTCTTAGGTTCAAAGCACCTGTCTCCATACAGCATGAGAATTATTTTGGCTGTTCCTCTGACATTTCTGTTTGCAAGCTTGTCCTCCTTCTGCAAAAGGAGACAGGCAAAAAGACTATAGATGTTCAAAAACTTCCTGTGCTAGAGCCTTAGACAATTTTTTTTGTAGGTCAATGGGTATGTTTTACTACCTCAGCAGTGAGCTCAGTCCAGGAAAAGCAGGGCAGGCTTTATAGCCAGTGAAATTTACCATCTTTGGAAAATGTTTAGAAAAAGGTTTCATGTGCTTATTGTCCTTTCATTGTCTTGAAACAATCAATTAGAACCGATCACAAATACAAGACAGTCAGGCAACTATTTCCACTCCTGCAATGCTATTGTTAATTTTGAATAGACAGTGTTCAGCAGCACTTCATTCACATATGCTTTACTTTAGATTCCCAATGAGGTTTTTTTTCTTCCTAAGTGCTTAGCTTCTAAACTTCTGAACCAGTGAGGTTTATTTGAGTTTACACAACTAAAACTGAGGGACAGTTGTGGCCTCTAGTTATTTCTTTCACTTAGAGAGATTTAAATCAGACCTTTTGATACAAAAAGGGTCAATAAACATGACAAATCCTGAGAAATGCCTTCCATAAAAATAAGTAATACTTGCAGGTGTCTATCAGTTGTCAGGAACTGACATTGCCTGCAGAGCAAAAATTGTTCAATGGAAAAACAGTCTTTGAAATGGAATTAAAGTCCACAAAGGACTCTGCTATATACTTTCAAAATCATTGGTTGTACTGAAATACACTTGCAACCAGAACCACAGTTTAAATCGCTAGCAATATTCTTGGACCTTTCTAAATCAAAACTGATAAACTACACCTGAGATGAGGGGAGGAGAGTGTGGGTTTTTTTTGTTGCTGTTGTTTATTTGGTTTTATTGTTTGGATTTTTGGTTGGTTGGTTTTCTATTAAATAACTTGGTTTAAGTAATTGGATCTTGTACTACCCTGGCAGCTTCCCCATCCAGGGAGCAAGAAGTAATGCAATTTAAGCAAAAAAGGTCCTCTGAGCTTAGTTTTAATGAAATATTTTAGAGAGCATATTTTCTAAATGAATCTTTCACATGATGACATTGACTAGATGTCCTGCTGAACTGACAAAGCCTAAACCAGGAATCAGTATCAAGTAGTTTATCCTTAATAGTCTGGCATGCCATTCTATGGAAAGATACCACTAGTGTCTGCTGGCATTGATTTAATTAATTACTAATCAGAAGCCATGCCAACTGTTTGACACAAGTTAGGGTCAATTTTTTAGAGGCACATGCTCAGTCAAGTGCACATCAACATTTTCTTTTACCATCAGGTAGATGAGCAGAATATCCATAAGTTTATGATTTAAAAGCTGGATGGGTGGACAAAATGGGAAAGAAATTATTTTACTGCCAAATTATTTTTTCAATATTTGAAAATAATGGCTGCTAGAGTAACCTCTTAAAATTTCATCAAGCTGACAATTTCCCTGGTTCAACGATGCACAAATATATTTTCCTTTCGTTTTGGAAAGCGAACTATCTTTAAGAAGAAATCAATGGTCTAAAATTTTGGCAGAGTTGCTTTGTTTCTTTCACTTATGTTACAAACAGGTTGTAAAAAACAGGTTTCTTTTATTTTGAAGTAAGTTGCAATTATCAATTGCAGCTGTTTTCCCCTCCTACAGTACCAGAACTATGGCTTCCTCAACTTTATTCCTATTTATTCTCTACCCAACCAAAAAAATAGAAAGACAAATTTTATCATTTCTTCCTTATTTTCACCATAGTGGTCAAGATAATCAAGTGTGTGGGCTGTTGGGTTTTTTTTTTCCCTAGTTTATCCTTCTTGATTTGTTTTACCATGTTTTCAAACAGGAAGGTGAAGGTGGAAAATTACATTTAACAAAAAACAAACAACTTCAAACAATATAGAAACAATTGAGAAATAAAACAAGCACGTAAGCAAAAGATCCAAGCAAATTTCCATCTCTAAAAGTACTGCCTGCCACTATAGCACACAAAAGTGTTATTAAATGTCACAGTACATTAACAGTGACTGTTTTCTCACAAAATGCAGCTAAACAAGCACTTGCTGTAGCACTTTGAAACTCAATATAACTGACTTTAGAAAGAGGCATACTTTGATCTACAGTATAATTCAACATTAAGGCTGCAGGTTAGTATTTCAGAACTGTTATGTTATACTAGAATATTCCTTTCAGTATGTTTGTCAATAAAAGTTGACTTAAAATCAGATTAAGGTAGCTAAACCATAAGTGCCAATACTTAAACCAGGAGTGACATATGCCATTGAGGCCATAGCTTACTGCAGAATGAAAATATGAAATACTAAGGTCTTCATGGACTAGAAGAAATAAGGCATTTATGTTATATCAACAGTAGCTGGACACCCAGACCTGACATTTTTCTTAAGCAGTGCATGAAAATATTTAATAGTTCATATGCAAATCCTGCCTCAAAAAAAATCCAACTTGTAATTCAACAAATCTGCAACCAGTTTAATTAAAAATTCTAAGACTCCTATTGAAATATACATACATCTAGTCAAGTGACCAGAAAATAGCAAAATCAGATTTTAGCATGTGTTTGAGATTTAAGTCTGTGATTAATTGTGTGGGTTGGGGTGGTGATTAGCAAGAAATCAGACCTCATAACACAGCAACAAATTTATTAACACATACCATAAGGAAAAAGATCCTTGGAGGGGATATATTTAATTCAGGTCAAACCCAAACACCTTTAATGTACTTCAGTTCAGCACAGCTGTTTTGAATATTTACTCTTAACTTTGATAGTTTTAAGCAAGATGCAAGGGCTTCCTGAGTGGGTGTGTATAACAAGAATTAACATGTGCTATGCTTGTAACACATGATCTTTACGGTACCTTATGTTATGGCAGCATCCAAAGTTATTTTTATAAAAACTGAAATCTGCTTCCTGTTTTTAGTGAAAAACCATATAACTACTTTATTACATTATATTTGATAGAAGAAAATGTTTAATATTAACTAATACTTCTTGTCTGATTAATTACTTTCCAAATATAAGCATATGCATATGCACTTAAAATGCACATGTACACACATAGACAAGACATTTTGCTTAGAAAATAACCATAGAATATTGTAAGCAAATTTTGAATCTGCAAGAAAAGAAAATAAATGAGAAAAAAAACAACATCAGAAAAGTCCATGTTTGCTTCTATATAACTGAAGCTTAAAGTATGATGAACATTTAATTTTTGCCAGAAAACACGTACAAGTAATACTGTGGTTTCTTGTCAGCTTTAACTTCCACCTAGGGAATTGACTGCATAATTTAAGATCAGAAGCTCATGCTTTCTTTTTAAATTAATACAGGAATTAAAATTTGATAGATTTCTTCTTTAAAATTCTTTGTAAAAGGTATTCGTTTATATTTAATGTAATGCTAAATAGATTCATGGCTATGGAAAGTAGTAGAGAGAAACATTTATGATGTTTTGTAACAAACACTGAGTGTAAGTAGAATTATTCTTTTTTCAGTTCAATATTCCAAAGTTTTTTCCAAACTAGTATTCATTTGTAACAGTTTTTATGAGAATAGTATTCATAAGACTGTAATATGTATGGAAACAGTTTGCACTAAGGTAACGATCTGCAACTAAAGCCCTGACAAAACAAAATGTTGGTTTTAAATCAGTACTGCTTGTAAAATGAACCTGCTGTTTCACAACTTGCTTATCAGTTTTCTCCTTCTTCAGCTTTGAATTTACAAGTTTACTAGCTCTTTTCCATTTTAATGTTTTCCTGACACATTACATTTTCAAAATTTTTCTTGTATGATTGTCGATATGGTAAGAAAATGAACATATTCCTTATTCTAAGTTGTATATATACTCTGCTATGGCTGAAGTTACTTAGCTTGTCATATGATATACTGGAACTTGGAGGAAACAAGTCTGACCTGAAGAACAGTCAAGGGTAAATAAACATGGTATTCTGAGGAAAGAGGAGGTATTCAATTAAAGACAGTTTTAAGACCCAGTTATTTCTTTTTGACATATTACAGATCCAAATGTAAAACTTTCCTATAAACTTTTATTTGTTAGTTTTGCAGAAACTACTAAAACCTGAAATCAAGAATACCTTTTAGTTCTTGTAGTAAAATAACTGCCTCTTTCAACAGGAAATCAAAATTTATAGCGCAATTATAACCAAACATATGATTGCAAAAGCTATTGCTACAGCCCAGCAATATGATTTTTAATAGCAGGTAAAAGCATTGGACATACATCAGCCACTACTGGTTATAGCTTCCTGGAAGTAAGTGTCAGGTTAAATAGCTTTGTTCTGAAATAAGTGGTGAGTGAAATGCTTATAATTTTTTCCCTGACAGAGCTAGAAATAGGGTTTCCATTTTTTTCTTGAATGCTTGAATGAACATTGAATGGTGTCAGGTAGCTTTTCTTACATACTTCTGTACAGCAGTGACATAGAGTGAACAGGCAATTCCAACAAGGCAGTTTTGTACTACACACAAAACAAACAAACAAAAACAAATCCAAACAAATAACCCCACCACATTTTGTCAACTTACAGATTTTGCAATGAAGTAAATATGGAATTAGTTGTCTCAGAAGAGCATCTCACTAATGCACCACTTAGATTTGTTATTTAGTTAATATGCTAAATATTTGGCTTCCGGCTAACCTTGTGAAAGGCAACCATTAGCTTATTCCATAAAGATGTTGCAATATTTAATATTTTTTACTTTATGTATGTTTCTAAATAGTCACAGAGCTTATCATAGCCTTCTGGCAAGTTGTAAGAACTAACAAGTAGACATCTTGAGTGCACTAGGTCATGAGACATTCAGAATACTTTGCACTCATCAGTCAATCACCCAGGAAAAAAATCTGTCATTGCTGAGTCTCTCAACCAGCATTTTCTGGCTGGCTGAATGGGACAAGATCAGCAAGATTGCATATAGCCCCATCTGTCAAAAGAGCTGATTGATATTTGGAACTCACAAGAGAGGACTATTCAGTGCTCCATTTGGGAAGTGAGGAACTTTGCAGCAAACAAAAGAAATTAGCTTATTTGAATGAAGTAAATACACATTTGTGCTCCTGCTACACAACGGCTAATTTGAGGAGAAACTTAGAGCATGGTTTTACGAGCCACTATTTACAAAATAGTTTTCATTTCTGAGGGTAACTAGACTGAAATCATGGAAGACTCCAGGTAATGTGAACTTTAAAGAACAGAAGAAAAAAAATCTGATATAGAAAGAACATAAGAAAATCTTCATAGCATTTTACATAGATATGCATTTAACCCTAAGTACAAAAAAAATAACAGCTGACATTCTCCACTGTGAACTGCCAAAAACTGCATTTTCTCCACAAAAGTATGTTAGACATGAATATCTAATGTGCCTGTCCTAAAAAGTTACAAGAAAATTTAACTAGAAGTGGATGGTTTGACCCATTCACCAGCTATTTTGCATTCTTCTGCCTGAAACTGTGGCACATAAGGAGACACTCCTTGACTGCAATTTACTTCCTGTAGCTCCTAGAACAAAAAAAACAAAAAAAAAATCCAAACCAAATCCACAAACTTCCTTTGATGAGTATCTATAGAGAACTGTCTATTTTCATGTAGCTATACTTATTTTTCAGCTGAGATCCAAGTGCCATAACCAGCACGAGCAGACAGCACACATGTATCAGTGTTACAAAAGCTTGACATTTACACAACTACTGTGCTCATTTCCTTGATCTTATGTACTCTTATATAATTGCTGTTTAATAAATACTAATAGACAGTAAAAAAAGTTACTTTGTGTATAGAAAACCTCTTACTGAAATACACAGCAATGAAAACAATTTACATGAGATGCTGTGATGTTTCAAATTCTTGCCGGCAGAATGGAAACCATCTTTGTTTCATTTAAGTCAAACCATATAACAAGGGCCATAACACTCTGAAATATTAAGAAAATAACATTTTTTTCTCCCTTATCCTCTACATCTTAAAATGCATCTCTTCAGTGAGTTCGGGTTACCATTCACAAAGAGTGGCAATATTAAAAGCAGGAGAGGAAAAAGAAAGAATCATAGTCTAGCCATGTGAAATGTATTTCCTTCTAGGCTATTGAAATTGTTGACTTACATCCAGCACAAATAGTATCCCAAATACTAAAGCAAAATACTTCCTTGCCACAGACTCACATGACTATCTTTTCTTATTCCCTATCTCAACCTTCTTAACTTGTTGCCTTTTTTCTCCCCTAGCTATAGAATGTGTTTTGCTCTCTAGGTGCTATTCTGTTCTTTGGAGTTTTTTTCATGAGCAATAATGTTTAGTTTGTAGTCTAAGCAGAAGAGAATGAACCATTGAACAGAATTCTGGACATGCTCATTTGCAATTTAACCCACTGTCCAAAAAATAGTTCAAAAATCTACAATTAATCATATCTTTTTGTTATCTTTGATTGTTGTCACAGTGTCATAGTATCCAGATGGACAAGACTCCATTAAGTAAAATGAGTTTCACTTCATAGGAAAAGGTGTGATCAGTATTTATAAAGGTACTTAAAAAGTGCATATCTGTATCATCAAAATTGTATGTGTCTTTGTGGTATCTATAAGCAATTTAGTGATTAGTCTATTAACACAATAGCACGGTAAGAAGTCAGTCCTTCACTCTTGACTTATTGCTGCTCAGCTTTTAGAATGAAGGGGCAAAGGGAATGTCATCTACTGTTTTGCTTCTACCTTACACTCTCACAAAATCTTTCTTGAAAACTACTCTTGAAGTGATCTGCTAGTTACCAACACACCCATTCTAAGTTAATGGCTGTGAAGAAAGGTAGTTGCCAGTGTTTCTAAACCATAAGTTTGCAAAACGTCAGTGTGATTTGTATTATGGATCACTGTCTCGTATCATAAGAGAGAAAGCACATAAACAAAAACTGATGAAGCCCAGTGGTAGATTCCACTCTCCTCACAATACTAAAGCAGATTCAGTAATGGTGCCAAAATTAGATCCCATATAAGGATATCAAATAATGCTACAGGTTTTAAGAGGGATGTGAAAATATACAAACATGTTAAGAGAGCAAAAAATATGTTAAGATAGCAAAAAAGCAGGAAAAAAAGAACAGTAATGATACTGAAGAATCACATTTGTACAAAGAATGGCTAATTTACACTCACTTGTAGCAACTTAAAATTGCCTGCACAACCTCATGTGAAAAAAGGTAGAGTTTAGGATAGATGGATTTCACAAAAATAGACTCACACATTTTATGACATAAGCAGATAGAATAATACTAATCTTGCAGGAAGCCAGACTGGATGACTGCCCTTCTCCCGTGTTGTCTGGGACTATCCATGCCCATTAATTGAAATTTTCCCTGCACAAGGAGGCTTTGATTCAAAGCTGGCTCAGGTGTACAACAGCACACCCACTAAGTAAAGATTGCTAGACTTTCCCAGTTCAAAACTACTTTCAGTATCACAAAGAAAATCTGGTAATAAGGTTTTGTTAAAATAGCTATCATTATATGCCTAGTTTTTTCCCTAGTTTGCTACAGCTACAGCAGTTTCTTGTCCCAACTTATCTCAGCAACTTCTGTTATTACACACTAACAAAAACCAAGCTCATTCAAAGCCAAAATTCAGCATTCTGTAATGAAGAATTCAGCTACAATCTTCAATGTACCTGTAAGGCATAATCTACCATAGTAAAATATTAACATTACCTGAAATTCTATAACTTAATGAGGTTAGTCTAACCTTGAGTTACAAGAAATAATAATGAACTTTTGCTATTGTTTTAATGTACCAACTTTCATTCCAGTGCTAATGTCATGCAGTTATAATATGAATACAGACAAAATAAAAATTTTAAGGGTTTGGACTTTTTTTACCCCTTAGAAAATCTTTTATAATGTTATAATCACTTCTCAGACAAAAGAAACTCTTTTATTGAAAAAAAAAATCATATGCAAGCCCACATTTTACTGCTTTACCTTTTTAAAAAGACAAAGCACACACATATCTGTTATAATAGTCAAGCAGAGCTTAGTCAATATAATTGACTAATTTTCATATAGTCATAGCTCAGAAAATACAACCACTTGTTCCTTTCAATGCTTGTATTTTTCCGACATTATAATATAAATTATTATAGTGAAAAAACTCCAGAACAAATAATAATTAATTCATACTAGTTAATTTTATCCTCATGAAGAAAAAATCATAATTCAATATTCCACTTTATACAGTCGTACAATATTTTACATATTTATTATCAATTTTAACTATTTCCATTTAGATAAAATTGTACCTGCTGTTTGTCAATACTGAGACCTCTTCATCTTATTGGTGTGCATGCAAAATCAACACTTAAACAAAATGCAGAGTATTTTGAAATTTCTGACCTAAGATCTTCAAGAACAAGATGCATCTCATCCAATGTCAGCCACCAGAAGTTTGACATTAAACCTCACCTAGACATTTACTTTATTTCTAAATGTCAGAAAACTACTTCTTTCACCTCCTGTCTGGGAGATGAGTCTCAAGGTAAGCATCTTTCAATGTCTTCTGAGGAAGTCTAGAAGTTTGTTTGCAATTAACAGCAAGCTTTATGATGGTGAGAGCTAAGAGCTAAGCAAAGTAAACCTCATCCTGTGTTTCTGAATCTCTGATAAGTAGAAACTGGTTTCAGGAACACACCTATTGTACCTATCCATTTGTTGCATTCCTTTTAACCCACACAATTTCAATAAGCACAGTTCAGGCATGTCATAACCAACAACAATTAAAAATCAAGGTGAGTTCCACAGTGGTCTTTTTGTCATCCTCCTGTATAACCAATTTGGACAAGATTAGAAGGCAGCACACAAAAAGGCAAGATCACAGTCTCATTGTGGAAATTGTACTGAAATTAATGACCATTTCCTATCAAGAATTAAAGATCTAAAGTAAGACTGGAATGCTTTCATCTATAAAAACAATTTAGATAAAAAACCCAATCAGCACTTGCTTTCTATTTAACATGTGAATTGGAAATGAAGTTATTTTCATCTAGCAGGTAGAAAAAAGGGTGCAGAAAAGCTAGCCTTATCCCTAAAGTAAGGTCATCCACATTTCTATGCTATGGTTGCATGCTGCTGACACACTGAATGGTTTTTTAGCATTTAAAGGAACATTTAATGCAACTCTTTCAGCAAGAAGGAACAGGGAAACCTTCTCTGAAAGAAAAAGGATTTTTATAAAAGAACAAAGAAGGCAATTTGAAAGGAAACATGATCCTACCAATTTAATAATGTATTGCATTGCTGAATAATGTACTGTGCTTAAAAATAAACAAAACACAGTAAGTTTTACTTGTTTACTGTAACTAAATAGGTTAGGCAATTGTGTACATTTTGTGAGCTAGATGAAACCCGTCTTAAATCATAACCTAAGGGACTAGCAAATCTCACTAGACTAACAGATGATCTTTAAGTGCAAGTCAAATGAAGGCTGTACTAAAATCTTCAGGGGTTCTTCAAAATAGCTTTGTCAGTTTTAGACATAGAAGTAGTCCTTAGTGTTGCTTTTCTCCTAGTATTTGTATATTTTGTATTTAAGCAGGAATATGCTGATAATGTGGTGGTAGTTCCAAAATAGGACTTACAACATCCCACGCCTCTTTTCCACCCCGTGAAGATAAAAATCTCCCATGTATAAAAGGCCTCTGATTACATTTTCTTTTACCGCCATCTCAATATTTCAGTTTTGCACAGTGGGTATAAACATTTTATATATACATATGTATATATGTGTGTGTATATATATATATATATGTATGTATGTATTTATTGCATCTAGCTTCTCTAATATATTCCTTACTCAATGATTGCTTTTTTATTAAAAAATGTCACTTAAACTCAAATACACTATGTAGACAAGTTTATCTGCTGAATTATTGATATAGTAATTGGTTAATTAGCTCTCCTACACATAATCTGAGGACAGTGTTAATATACCAACCTTATAGAGAGAGAAACATAACAGGGCAGGTGATTGACATGGCCAGGGTCATTGGAAACATTCTCACCAGACACACATTAGCTGGCTTATGTCCTGTGTTCAGACCATATCACTCACTAATACAATTCTGTCCAAAAAAAAAACAAAAAAAAATTTACATCCAGAGCATATGGTGCCTCACAACAATTGTCTGCAGCAGTTCCGGAAAGCTACTTGGAATAACAGTTGTTGCATGGGGTGGAACACATCAGTTTAATGACAGAGAATGAAAGCAACACATTTTGCTTAAAGAAGTTATTATTAGCATCTTTGATTTACTAAACATCTTTAGCATGAAGGAAGCTAGCATATTTTACAAACAAAAGGCCTGGCATAAGGCAAGAGACAATGAACTAATACTATAGAACTGCAGGCTGGCTGCAACTGATAAAAATGCTTCTGATCACAAAGTGTGTCAGGCCAAGACGTACTCAAACACTTGAGCAGTTTGAACGGCTTTGAGAGATGCAGCTACCTCAAATCCCTGCACATAGGAAGGCATAAGCAAGATAGACGTGTTTTTCTTGTCTGTTAGTTATTGCATTTTGAACTAATGTGGACAGAGACATTTAATATCTCCTCTTAGCATCGCTGCACTGGTAGGGCTGAAAAGTCCTCTGTGACTCAGGTGGTTCTGCTGCCTGCACAAAATTTTTCCTCAGATCTGGCCAAGTTCCCTATAGGATCTTCCTAGGAACCTGGAGCAAAATAACAGTAGATCAAAATGATTGAATACTGGTTCTAAATATTACATCTGAAATAATAACCAGGTCCAAGTAACTGCTTTTCTCATTACTTCAGTGTTCGATTTTTTTTTTTCCAAATGAGGTCCTGGAGTCACATGAGGCTATAAGAAAAATGTGAGTTTATCTTTAAGAATTACAAGCTCCCAATTCTCTTGACGGTAAAGAAAAGCTTGCAGACATGTCTATAGTATACTCTCCTAATGCCAGCAGGCAGTAACATACACTCAGACCTATTTCTCCCTTTTTGGGGCTGTTGAAACCATCTGCTTGAGCAGAGATAGATTCATTTTAGCTCAGAACTGTCTGTGCATCTTGTTCTTCATTCAGATTAGTTGTTTGTAATTAGCTGAGTTGTAACTCAAAAGTTACAAATAGAAATTAGATCAGTAGTGCCTGGAGGAAGACAGGGAAAAGCAAGAAAAGTCTGTAGAGCTCGCACTGTTATGACTCCGCTGATTCACAACAGTGAGTCTTACCCAGCCCACAGGGATTCCTATCCTAAGCTGCCTTTTCCAGTATGCTATAAACAGACACAATTTCTAATTGCATGAAGACCTAGATCAATGCTGTGAAAGTCTTGACTGGATTTATTGATCTAATTGTATTAAATAAAAAATTTTAAAACACGCTGTCTTGTCCGATGCACCAGATTTTAACATCAGAGGCTTGATATAATTTATATATTTATTTCATTATTTATGCTGTGTTTTTTAAGGCTTAAGTGGAGTTACCAAATTCTCTTGAATTATTAGGTCACAGATATGTACAGAAAAATGCTTCTCCTTCTTTGTATAGGCAAACTATTGCGGTGTTGCCTCATTATCAACCCTACAAATAAGTTTAGTGGTCAGTTGGCCATCATACACTAATTAGAGAACCACATTTTCTGAAATGTTTTCTTTGCAAAAGATTTTACTGTGTTCAGCAGAATAACTTAAAAGCTATTTTTCCAAGTATCATTTAATTTGGGTTTTATTAGGCAACTCCACAAAGCTCTGGATTGAACAGTAAATATGCACGTGTTTCTAAAATTTAACACAGAAACAATTACAACATTTGAAGATTATGTCCTCTCCTTCCACTATAAGGTAAGAAGAACAAAACACCAAAAAAGGTGTATAACATTGAAGAGTCAAGGACAGTAAACACACCAAGATCACTCTACAAAAGAGACAAAAAGAGATATATTTCTCACCTAAGTTAGTCAACATGATCCCATGAAAAAGTTTGTACACATTGCACAGTCCTTATGTGACTGCAACCTAAACTAATCCCCTCTGAACACTGGTAAAGTAATCCAGAATATAATCTAAATAACATCAGATTGCCAAATATTATGCACAGTGAGAGAATAATACATTAAACTGCATCTCTTAATGACAGAAACACACAAAAAAACATACATCAGGAGAAAAAAATCAGAAGAAATACATATTAAATTTTTCTCTTACCAAGTCAGACTCCCACAGGTGGATCTTATTTAAGTACTATAGTCACTTATGCACTGGACTGAAACCTGAGCACCTGAGTGTGCTCTAGATTGTTTGGGAGACGGAAGGCACAAACGCATACAGTGAGCTAAGAGTTAATAATTAGCTGCTGCCAAAGGCAGCTGGAGTCCTCCTCCTCCCTATTGGTCTTACCCAGCCTTTTAATCCACACTTTCAAAATCTTGTTTCTGGCACTTGTTCGATTCTTCAGTGAGCTCATTTAATTCATTCATTAGCAGAAAACCAATCACAGGAGGAGAAAAAAAAAAAAAAGAAAAAAAAAAGAAAACTATAACTGCTGTTTTGGCAAGCTGCATTGACTCACTGGAAGCACGGACACACAAGGGTCAGGAGAGGCAAAAAGGGAGAGGATAGGTTCATAATGTTGCAAACAGGAGGCAGACATCAGCCATCAGCATGGGGCTACCAAGCCATCAAAAAGGATAATCACACATGACCTAGACATAGCAAGTAAATACTAAGTTATTGCCTTCCCTTAAAATACATAACACCAGCTGCCCACTGGGCCAAACTCTTCCTACTTCAAAGTATGCTACAAAGCAGCCACAGCACTGAGCAATTTCCTTGCATTTATATAGTTGTCTGGCATAGTGGAAAAATATTTCTTCATCGCTAGATATGAAATGAAGTCCTGTGTTGCAAGTACCTGTATGACTTGAAAAAATAATCATCACTGTCTGACTAATCTAGTGGCATTTTACAGTGGAATAACCACAGGAGTGGACACAAGAAGAACTACACATCATCTAGTTAGACTTCTGTAAGGTCTTTAACATAACGCCTCACAATGTTCTTGCTAAAATCTATCTTAGTATTGTGTATTACACTCATAGAATATTCTCAGATAGGACACATAAGGATCATCAGGCCCACACAGGGATCAAACCACCCTGGGCATTACTTGCACCATGTTCTAATCAACTGACCTAACCTTAGGCTTAAGTTCTAGTACCTGGGGAGTGTCTATTACAAGCTCCTTTTCTTAACTAGATTGAAGACATATATTCTTTTTTTATATGTCTGACCTTTTAAAAAAACACTAATGTTTTAAAGTTAATTTTGCTTCAAAACAAGAAAATATAGTCTACTGAATAATTTACTATTCAAAGCAGTCTGTTTCACTCTTTCTAAATTGAGAAACAACTACTTTTATAACATTTCCTGTTTCTTATTTAACCTGCCATTCAGTCCTCCACTCATCAAGCAGCTTTATACCAATTATCACAGACTCATGCTTTCATCCAAAGGTTCCAATTTTACACTTTAGCAAAACCTATCTGATTTCCAGAAAAAGCTGCTCACCTTTTATTCTTGAAAAACCTTTGTTGAATTCCAATGAGAGATGGAGCTGTGCTGTTAAAAAAATTACAGAAAGAAGAAATTGACAAAGCAACAGAAAAGGAACATCCCTTTGCCTTAGACAAGAAAAGAAAGAGCTTTATAGCCTAGGTTATGGAAGCATGCATGATTTAAGTGTTAGCAGATAGCATATTATCTGCAATTCTGTGAAATCCAGTCTTAGTTGGAAGGTACCATCAGGATCATTGAGTTCAACTCCTGGCCCTATGCAGGACACCTCAAGAATTCAATCCTGTGCCTGACAGCATTGTCCAAATGCTTCTCAACATCTCTCAGGCTTGGTTCGGAGGTCACTCCCCTGGGGAGTCTGCTCCAGGACTCAGCCACCCTCTGGCTGAAAAAAACCTTTTCCTGATATCCAGCCTAAACCCCCCCTGACTGAGCTTTATGCTAGTTTTTTTTTTTTTTTTTTGAGCCCTGTCACTGGTCATGAGAATGCCCCTCTCTGCCCCTTCGCTTCCCCCCATGAGGATGTTGAAGACCACAATGAGGTCTCCCCTCACTCTCCTTTTCCCCAGACTGAACAGACCAAGTGACCTGAGTCACTCCTCATATGGCTTCTTCTCTAAGACCTTTAACCATCCTCCTGACCCTCATTTGGACACTCTCTAATGGCTTAGTGACTCTTTTATGTTGCAGTGACCAGAACTGCCCCCAGCACTCAGGGTGAGGCCACCCCAGCTCAGAGAAGAGCAGGACAATCCCTTCCCTTACCTGGCTGGTGATGCTGNTCACTGGTCATGAGAATGCCCCTCTCTGCCCCTTCGCTTCCCCCCATGAGGATGTTGAAGACCACAATGAGGTCTCCCCTCACTCTCCTTTTCCCCAGACTGAACAGACCAAGTGACCTGAGTCACTCCTCATATGGCTTCTTCTCTAAGACCTTTAACCATCCTCCTGACCCTCATTTGGACACTCTCTAATGGCTTAGTGACTCTTTTATGTTGCAGTGACCAGAACTGCCCCCAGCACTCAGGGTGAGGCCACCCCAGCTCAGAGAAGAGCAGGACAATCCCTTCCCTTACCTGGCTGGTGATGCTGTGCCTGATGCCCCCCCAGGGACAGGGCTGGCCCTCCTGGCTGCCAGGGCACAATGACTCATTCAACTTGCCACCTACCGGGACTCCCAGGCCCCTTTTCACAGCACTGCTAGCCAGCCTCTCCTTCCCTGTCTGCACACACAGACGGGGTTGCCCCATCCCAGGTGTGGAATCCAGCACTCGGCCTTGTAAAAAACGTCCTATTGGTAGTGACCATCCATCTCGCTCGTTTGTTGAGGTCTCTGCCCCCAAGGAAGTCAACAGCTCCTCCCAATTTTGTCATCAGCGAACTTATTTAGTATTCCTTTGAGTACCTAATTACCTTCCAGTTGATATCATGTGAAGGTCATTAGGGTTATCAGTAACCAGAATAACATGAGAAAGGTGAAACCACTTTGAAATTTAAATTTGAGTTGATTTACTGCTCTTGAAAGACTAGAGTAAGGTATACTTTTCCTAAGTAAGAAAAGGTTGTCTTGCTTACAGACTTTCTTAGATAGAAACTATGTCCTGAAAGAAAGTGAAATTATGTTGTTCACTCTATAGATATATGCAAAACCTTTTTTTCATTCCACAAAAAAAATACTTCCACCATCAAATATTAATTAAAGAATTACTTAAATTCTGACATCAGTTTCCAGATTTATCCTAAAAGGGTATAACCTGAATCCATCTTTTATCCCTTGAGTATTAAGATAATTCTTTTTATTGCAATTTTCCCCCTCAAGGTTAAAAATTGTTTTAAAATTCAGAACAATCCTCAACTCATCCTGTTCCCACAAGAATCCTCATCCTTCAGCTCTAGTCAAGGCCTAGAGAAAACTGTTTTGGCATCTACAGTTAACATCACAATTCCCCAGAATAATGTAACAGTCCTTTTGCTCTTTCCCTTTTTAATCAGTCAGACTTTCACGTTAACCTTGCCAAATCAGGCTTTTTCTTTCTGTATGTGCTAAAAAAATCTTTAAAAATCCCAAAGATTCTTTAATATTTTGCAGACTATAACAAATATAAAAGCAAATTAATAATTTTCAGCATAGTAACTCCTCTGTGCAATGGACCAATGGGAAGGCATAGACAGGTACTTTGAAACAAATTCTCAAAAAATTCTCCTTAAAACTACCCCTCCAGACATATATTCTGAACTTAATCGACTATCACATACTTAAGGAATGGAAACCCAGAATACCATCCTCAGTTTTCAAGGGCTGATTCTGAATTTAGGTTATACTTACTTAAAATACAAACAATCTACAGACCTTTCACTATTAAACGGTGCACTGAATAATTCCTCTTTCATGAAGAGTGTGATAATTTGGAACTAAGTGTGTACTGCTAAAACCGAGGTTGTGGGAGTTCCTTGTTTCAATTGCTGCAGTAAATCTGAAAGAAATGAAGGAAAGGTAGCAGCAAGAAAAGACATAAAATTGTCCTACTAAAACAGAGTCTAAAAGCCACGACTGGTGATATCTTTGATGTGAAACTAACAAGACAACAGTGATGCACCTCTACTATACATCACAAAAAACTGAAAGCTATTCATTTTTAGACCAAAGCTGTATGGTTTTAGTGGGAGAAGATTGAGATTTGTTTGAGTTTTTGTGAAACAGATCTGTGGTTGGTCTTCATTGAACACTGTCATATTCTTATACTTTTAAGTCAATGCCTTCACTTAAACGAAAGCCTGTGTTCAACTACTCTGGAAATATGGAGAAAATATTAAAGCGGAGTAAAAGTGCAGTTTTGTGTTTTAAGATTTCTTTGCAGAGCAACAGCACAAGAAGAATTTCTTGTAAAAATCTTCATTTAGCAGCAGAAAAAGAAAAAAGGGTTATTAAGTATAGTCATATTCCATTTCTAAAGTGGAATGCCTTGACCTATCTGAAATCAGGTTCCCTTTCAAGGAAAAGCTTCTTCAATGTCTGATTATATGCTATGTTCTAAGCCTATTTTGAGTTCAATTCTTTGCAAATATGTATCTTCTACATTCCAGAAAATCATTTCACTTAACAGTGAAATGTTTATTAATATTTATATATCTTTTTCTTTTAACTATTTTACATCAAGGTTAGAAATTGAGGTCAGAGGGAGGAAGGCCCTACTTGAAGAAAATGCATTCTTAACTTTCCCTTTTAATTAGTTTCAGAAGAACTCTTTCTAAATCATAAATCACTTAGTAAGAAATATAGAATTTCTTTAAATCGCAACATATTTACATTCATGAGTATTTTCTTTAACATAATCTCTTAAGCACCAAGTATGTAACCCACACGTGATTTTTGACTTGTACCCTGTAAATCTGTGTTTTACATCCAGGAGCAGCAGTGCTGAAGAGCTGTTTTACAAGAATTATGCAGCTTAAAAACTCCCTCCAAGTGTTCATATTTGCTGAGAACATAGCATTGAATTTGTACTAGCCTTTTCTACTACATTATTTCACACAAAGCTGCAGAGATAAAGATACTGTAACTACATATGTTCACATCTGAATATCATACGATTCTGAGAGGAAGAGGTAAATATGTGGATTTTAAAGGCAAACAGACAGTAGTGTATCTTCCTGTCAAGTGGGAATTTTAAGAACTTCAAAGTTTTAAGAAAGTAAAAAATAGAGGTAATTTCCATTTAAGTCTAGTGGCTATGAAAGCAGATCTCTGATAGTAAAAATATTGTTCAGAAGCGGCTCAGGGTCGATCTCTTCAAACTATTACTGCTTTCTAGATCCCTGTCAGAAATTCATAAACATGGCTCATATAGACATGTCTAAATGCCAAGTCCATAAATCAGTGTAATAACATGAAATTAGTAGATCACTGGATGTTTTTCCCAAGAAATATAACTCTATATTCATTTACAGTGTATGTCATGGAAGACACCCTCCCATTAAAAGAGGCAAAATATATTCCTTTGGTGTTTGCCTGAAGGATGCAGGTTTCTCAACTCATTCCAAAAGCTGAGAAGAAACAATATAGCAGGACAAAGAACTCAAAGGACAGGCGTTCATTTCACGAAAGTCTGTCTTTTCACACTTTCAATCGTTGTGAAGTATAAGGAGAAGGGCTTTTGCCATGAAAAGAAATCATGTTTTAAATAGACTTTGGAAGAAAAAGCACTATAAAGAAAGGACACTCTTAAAAGTAATTTTAACGGGTGCTATAACCAGCAAATTGCCAGCCAAAGTGGAGCTATAACCAGAAATATGTTAAGTATGGCCACCATAGCTGCATATTCACTGTTACATGGATACATTGTCTCTGTATTACATCACTGACCCCTTTTTGTCTCTCTTTACTGTATTCCTTTTAAGAAACTGAGAAATAGACTTTTCTTTTTTTTGGGGGGGAAGGGGTTATTGGAAAAGTTACAATAATATAAGTCATGATGCTAATTAGAGGACAATTGTACTTTTGAAAAATTAATTGCATATGTTGACTCTTTCTTATTTTCTAGATCTGTCCCTCTCATGGTTTCAGATATCTCTGATCTTTTAACTGGAACAAATACACAAACTTCTGCTAGCCCCACACAGCCCTAAAAAGGATAAGATTTGAGATTACACTCAGCAGCTATACTTGCATAAATGTATTCCAGACAGTAAAGCTGTGCTACTGAAGATGATGAGGACACAACTGAAATCTTAATTTGACATTCAAAACTTTTTTTTCACTTATGACAGCACAAGGGAAAAACACAGCTTCTCAGACCTTAAATTGGATGGGTAGGATTAGCGGTTAAAATATTTATTTATAAAATGAATATATTTGTTACAGAAGTGAAAGACCCTAAGTATAGAACTACACCATTTTTAGAGCCTTTTTTTATAGCAGAAGCACAAGCAGTGCTGTAAAAATGTTAATATATCTTTTTTTAGGATGAAACTTTGCTCTAGTTTATTTCAGTTCATACTCATGTAAGGTCAGAAAAGATGGGATGAAAAGGGCTTACCCTTAATAAGTTTACTCATACTCCTTGTTGAAAAATACATTGTAGTTCCCACCTAAATGCCCAACCAGGCAGCTGAAGCAAATTCATGATTTTCCTAAATAGAGGTTGCTTCAAACCATAATTTTTAATTATTTATTAATGAAAGAAGAAGTTGCTATTTTGAAATGTTGTTGAACTTGAATTAGGACTAATGGAATGACTTCAGCCACAGCTGAACAAAATGAAACAATATACTACTTCATCTGCTAGCACATAACACTGTCATTCAGATATGGCCATGGCCACCCTTGGCACAGTTGGAAGAAATGTGAATACGAGCAGAGACTAAATTGCATCTGCAGCCTGCTACTGGAATCATGCTAAACTGGGGAAGAATTTCACTGCATTATAGGAGGTGGCTTTTGTTGTCCCTGTGAACAGCAGCACTGTGTGCCCCCAGCCTGTGGTTGTTGCTGACTACAGCATACATGCAAGCCAGGTAGAAAGTTTGACTTACCATGCCTTCTTAGAGCAATGCTGGACTTGACTATTCATCTGCTCTGCTGATAAATTTTGCTGGACCAATGTCTAGACACTTGTGAAAATGCGACCCCCATTAACTCCTGCTGCTACTGCAGGAGACTCACTCTTGCTTCTGTGGGTGACTGAAGTGTCATTCTAATAGCTTCTAAAGTGTCACAAAATTGAGTTAAGGGGAAACACAAAGAAATGTTAACAGTATAAACAGGTATATTGTCCTGTTTGTTATTGCCCTTAACATTTAATTGGCAAGTCCTCTAGGCTTGTTTTTTCACTGTTTTCTACATTAACATGCCATAATATATTTGGTTATATTTAGGTGTTGCTCATTAAGCAGTAATTTTCTGTGGTAGTTATATACCTTTTTTCTCTGTCTTAAGAGCAAGGGCCAGGAGTATCCCTATACATGGTGTTTCTTTTGACAGAACTATTTATCTACATTTTATGGTGCTTCAGTCCACCCATACTGGTATGTACAAAGTATGAGATAGCTAAAAATCCCATCTGTCTTTTTTTGCACACAACCTGTCACCAGGTACATAGAGTTGCCACTGGAATAGATTGCATGTGAATGACTGATTTCAGACCTGGCCCAGCTGTACACCAGGTAGTGCTTGCAGAGTCAGAAGTAAAGAAAGAATAACATTCATCCATGCTCCCCTTTAGTAATTAAATCTTGCCACAAAGTTAAAAGTACTCTCCTAAAAATGAAGAAAGCTTTTAAAAAATGAACATATGTTTTTTCCCTTTATCATCTCTGATGGGATTTTTATTCACCATATAATTAAAGGAGGAAGTGAACAGTATGTATGTAGAGCCTTAACACTTAGCATTTCAGAAAAAAAAGAAAAAAAAAAAAAGAAGAAGAACAAGGGAAAAAAATGTTACAATATTGAGAAACAGCCAAGACCACAGCTAACAAAAGATTCTGTTTAGTTAGTAACAGACAGACTATGAAGGGTGACAGAAGCATACTTGCTTGGAAACAGATCACAGTTATATATTTATTATCTTTTTTTCACTTGTCAGAATTGATTTTAGAGCTATAAAGTATTTTAAATAATAAGTATGATAATAATTAGAAAAATGTAGCACCTAGAATTAAACCATGAAGTCATCTGGAATATTTTGCTGAGCATAGAACTGCAGCAAATGAAGTTGGCTTTGCAGCAGCCGTAACATCAGAGCCATCAATAAAGAAATTAGCTACTCACATTTGAGATAAAGGGCAACTTATGCTTACAATAACCCGATCCAAAAAGTGCTGTGAGGGCAAAGCAAACATCCAGCTCATAAACCTATCAGTATAATTTTTTGGAAATAGTTAGAGGTCAGCGTCGAAATTCTGATTACAGCCAAAAATGTCAGTGGCTGAGGGAAGCAGTTTAAGAAGTGGTGTCAGTTCTCATTGACCAAATAGTAAATCACCCTTTATTTTCGAGCTGATGTTAGGATACATGATATGACTAAACACCAGTCTAGAATTCTGTAACAAGTGAGGTGGAAACAATCTGTCACAATTTTCCTCTGTCCACAATGTGTTTTTGTCACTATTAAATGTGACTTTCATCCCTTCTGCTGTCCCTAGGTTGCCAATCACCAGCCTTTCTCTGTCCTCAGCTTGTACCTTTGCGAATTGTGTGCTTTGAGAAAGTAAAAATCAGTCAATGATTATGAGATTTGTTACTTTTAATTCCTGGATTACCTAATTTTTCCAAAATGAGAAGATAACTGTATGATTTTTTAAAAAAATCCATATGCAAAAAATGATTACAGAACTGGTGATTGAATATATCTATGTGGTATATTCAATTCAAACAACCTTATCACTACCAGACAGTTTGTAAACTAAGGAGACTAAAAAAAATAACCAAGTGTAATTTTGTTTTCCTGTTTGGAAAGACTACAAAACTCTGATTTTAATTTTGAAAAGCAGATGTTTCCAAATTTAAGTAAGAGAGCTCTTCAACTCCTTAGATGGAGTTGCATTTTTTAATCTCCTTTATTAGCGTATGAACACTCTGGTCATGGAAAGGCCATACTCAATCATTCATTCTATAGTCATTAATTACATGTTTATTTGGCACACACACTCTGAGTAAATAAGTGTAAATATTCTTTGTAACTCAGAGAAACTGTAGGGTTTTGTAGCCTATTTCGATAGAAAAATATTATGTATATAGATATTTTTCAATTTCTATAATTAAAAGCTTTTTATAGAGACTATAAATTTGTAACAGACTTTGTTATCAAAATGTTTCAGTGTATATTCGTATGGATTAGATAGTCTAAAATAACTGAGAAAAATCAAAGCAGCTATGAGTGCTGAGTCACTGAACTTAGGTATGAAAATGCTCTATTGCCTTCATGCTTAGGGCAGAGTTTCCAAATGCCTATTATGTGTGGTCAGATATTCCCAAATGTGAACAGAGCTGAAAATAGGAAAGTGGTCTATGAAACACTCAGAACACTATACGAAAAAAAATACACATCTACAAAACCAAAAATCTGATACCTTACCATTATCCTGTAATCTGATAGATGTCAGAATCAATTATGATTTCTCCTAGTAAGTTCCTTCTGAGAGTGTCTAAAAAGGAAAGACACTCTCTTTTGATGGCTGCTCATTTGAAATTGGCATTTTCATGTGGCAGATGGTGACCTTATCCCTGTGCTTTAGGAAAAATGATTTTTATTAAGCCTAAACAAGTGTGAACAGTGCTAATTTCCTGCAGCAGGCAGAATTTGAATGAGAGCATATAATGATTGGAAGAGTCCTGCCTCACCATATGGAAAAATGCACATTATGCCAACACAGTAGATTACTAACAAGACAGTGCCTTACAAATATATCCAATTTTTCATTTTATCAGTAGTCATGGAAAGCATATTTATTTTAAGATTTCTAGGAGCTGCTGAGTGTTGTTTGCAGCTAGTTCATATCCTAAAAGCTAAACACTTAGTAACAGTGACATTGAAATGACTACATGAAAAATAAATTGTAGTTAAAAATTATCAGATTAATAGAACTGTTGGTACCTGTCAAGACACACTTAGTATCTAAATGAAGACTGTGTAAAAGTACAGATGTTTTCAAAGTGTATGTTTGATATCTGCATCATAGAGTTTTGAATAAATTTGATATTTTGGATAATGATCTTACCACTATCTCTAACCAGTAAGAAAGTATAAAGGAAAGAGAAAAAAAATATAAAAGAAAGGGTCTTCTTGGAGATGTACAGTTAGAGGACAAGCATGGAAATCCTGAGTGGATTCCAGTTAAAAAAAAATCTGTCAAATGGACTGGCACCAAACCAGCTGCTTGAAGTTTGCCCTGCTTTTAGATGGAGATTGGATAAAACAACCTGCAGAGATTCCTTCCAAGGTAAATTATTTTGTGTATCTATAAGTGCAGGCACTAATCAAGAAGCAAGACTAGAAGAAGTGTGACTTTCCATGAAATATCAGATCTCATTTTAGAGTTTCTGACTGAATCTCAACTGAATGACTTTAGGAATTGTAACTGAATTGGAACACTAATTCACTGATTCCAAGAAAGAAAGGCAATAATTAATAATGTGGTTTAGGTCTTCTGAAAATTTTTCTTAATTATACTCTCCAGACTTTTTTAATATTTTAAAATATATTGTGGAACTATATGATTTCTAAAAATGAGAAATATTAAGAGTAATTAATTTTTAATATTTTAAAACCCAGTCCTTTACTAATAGATTTAAATTTCCAAAACTTGAAACTGACATTGTAAATCTAAATTTGCAAGCAAATCATAACAGCGTTTTCCATCCATTGACTGTGAGTACATGACCTTCTCAAAGAGGAAAGATAACATATTTCTCTCTCCTAACATGTGGGAAGAACAGAAGGAATAAAAGTCACACTATAAACTTGAATCTTTTTGCCCATTCCCTTTAAAATCAAATACATTGCCAGGGTTGGTTTCAGCTTCTTAGTAGCTTGTGAAAGAAAAAAATATTACAAACATACTAATGTTTATTTTTGCAGTGACTCTTTCATGGCTGTGACCTCTAGGTGGGACTGTGGCATCCACTGTTTGATGAGGAAATCAAGAGCGCTCTTGAGGGCATTGAAGGAACTCAGGGTGGATAGAAAACTTAAAAGTCACCACCTGACTTTAAAATGTCAGTCAAGATGAGATGAACATTTCTTCATGGAAAACAAATAGAGCAGCAGAAGGGGAAGGTAGAGAGCAAAGCTGAACAAGCTCACCCAAGAGATTTTCCTCCCGTATGATAGTTTAATTAGTATTTTTATACACAGACACATTATTTAGGAAAGACTTCACTTCCAAGAGTGAAAAATCTACTCTGCTCTTACATCTGTTTCATGGCTGCAGTACCTACATACCTGATTACAGGTGCCTGAATTACTAAAAAAAAAATATATTTAGTGACACATTATACTGCTATCTCTCTCACATGAGATTCATCTTTTAGTTCTTTTAGGGAAAGCTTGTATAATAGTTTGATTTGTTTAAGATTTACACTTTATTCAGAAGTATAGATGTTATATGAATATTCCTGGATACTGTGAAATATAAAATCCACATTTTGCTTTAAAAAGAGACACATCTGATATATGTGATTAGTGGAAGAATTAGAAATGGTCATTCTATCATCTTGCCACACTACAGAGGGTACAACTTCTTGTAGCAGACACTTCCCTTCTCAGGTCATTCCCCAGTTTGAACTGAAGCCAGTTCTAGCCTCCTCTCACAATGTCATGTCAGTCTCCGGTTTATCTCAAACCTTTTCTTGCCTTCTTTTACTAGTCTTATGTCTGTTGTACAATTCTTCTCTTCCTTCTATAAAAATGCACATCCTTCTTCCCCACTCTGCTTGAAATAGCTATAGGTTTATACAAAAACAATAGGAAACAACCTCACTTAGAGTACAGGAGACAATTTTTGGTTACTTAGAGAAATCAGGGATTACAATCAAGTTGACTCAGTGTTGCTCCATGAGTTTGCACATTTGGCACGGTTGCACCAGGATAGAACATGTTCACTCTGCGAAAGAGCTACTTATATTAGTCATCAGCGATCTCAGAGACACCTAATGGGGGGAATTTTCCCTAGTATGAAACTACAAGTAACTTTAAAAATAAATAAAAATAAAACTGCTTTAGTATGCGTTTTTATATTTTGGGTTTGTTGCCAAATGCACCACCTAGCCTCAGACTAATATTTGTCAGGTGTCAAGTCGGCATGACAATAAGGCAAGGTCAGGAGTATGCAGGAAAAAAAAAACAAAACACCGAAGGCACACTTTTAAGGCTTTTTTTGCAGTAAGAAAGTATATAAATAAATAAAGGAGAAAAATAAAACTTTTGACTCCTAAAAGCCAGTTTTAAAATACTACTTGTAGTTAAGAAAAAACTGAGACAAAAAAAAAGAAAATAGAATTGAATAATAAAATAGTCACTTAACTAATTCTTCAACCAAAATATTAATATTTCACATATTAACTACTGGAATGCATCATAGTCCGAATGAGATGCTTAAGCAATTTTTTCTTAAAATTCCTTTGTTTTTAAAGGAAATTGCTCACTGTGAGGAGTCTTCCAAGTGTGTTCAACTATGGAGAATGAAGTAGCACTGCATTTTAAAGATAATATTGGGTCCCTTCGTTACGGTACTCCTAGCTTAAACATGTCACACCTTTAGGATGCCTTGCTACCTCTCATTAGAAATAATGAAGGCAGATAAAGCTTTATTTCCATAAGTCTTTTCTGCTTCTCAATGCCTCACAGAAAATCTTGCTTTACAGAGCAATGTAAGGGTCAGCCCTTTTAGACATCTGAAAAGAGCCAGCAAGCTACATAATAAATTGATTAGCTTTTTGTGCATGCTGAAACAGGGAAGGCTGCATCTGCAATTAGCAGGACTAATCAGTGACAGGACTGAAGGAAACAGCATGAAGCTGAGTCAGGGGAGATTTAGGTTGGATATTAGGAAAAAGTTTTTCACCCAGAGGGTGGCTGAGCACTAGAACAGGCTCCCCAGGGAAGTGAAGTGGTCACAGCACCAAGCCTGGCAGAGTTCAAGAAGCGTTTAGACAGTGTTCTCAGGCACATGGTGTGACTCTTGAGGTGGTCCTGTGCAGGGCCGGGAGTTGGATTCAATGATCCTGATGGGTCCCTTTCAACTCAGCATATTTCATGATTCCAAGATTCTGTAACTGCTAAATTTTATGCAACCTAACAACTGTATGATTTTTCTAGGAAAAAAATGAAAGACAAGAACTTTGTAATAAGTGGAACTGCTGACATGGTGTGCATATGTCTACAGTTTCGGTGTTTCTTTAAGAAAACATAATATCCTTTCTTACATCTTATTTATGCCATCATCTTTCTGCTACCCCATTATGATACAAAGTCCTCAAAAATGGACCTCACCAGGCAAAGAATCCACTGATGGTGTCACCATTTTATCTCAATGTACAGTTTTAACTATTAAACATATACTAAAAATTTAAATCTTCCTTTGCATGTTTATGCATGTAGTATTCCCAGTAATACCACAGTGCTATCAAACTCTTATTTAAGAGGACAGGAGTTAAAGAGAAGTTATACCGTAGTTTTGTGTTAGGTTGGCCCTGACCAGCTGTCAAGCGCCCGCTCAGCCACTCACTCCCCTTCCTCAGCAGGGCAGAAGAAAAAGACAATATGCAAAATTTCATGGGTTGAGATAAAGACAGAGAGGTGTTAATTTACCAATTAATGTCATGGACAAAACAAACTAATCTTGTGGAAAATTAATTTATGGTTAATTAAACAAGTTGAATGGTGAGAAACAAAAAAACACAAATTAAACTGGCATTTTCTCCAATTCTCTCATCCCCTTTTGCCCAAGTTCAGCTTCACTCCTTTCCCAGCTGTCCTGCCTCTAGTCCACACCCACAGCAGCACGAGGGGATAGGATAGTGAGGGGTTGTGGTCAATACTCAACAGCTCCTCTCTGCCACTCCTTCCACCTCACACTTTTCGCCTGCTCCAGCACTAGTCTTCTCAGCAGGCAGCAGAGAAGATAAACTTGCTCCAGTGTATGCTCTCCACAGGCCACAGTTCTTTCAGGGAATGTCACCTATTTCTGTCATGGTCCTCTCCACAGGCTGCAGGGAATACCTACTCCACAGACATCCTCTCCATGGGTGGCAGGGTAATACCTCTGATGCCTGGAGCACCTCCTGCTTCCTCCTTCTCTGATGTGTCAGGACTAAGCGGACACACCTGACTTTGCAGATGGACTCGGCTGTGTCATGTGGTGGGTCTCTTGGGGAGCTGTCTGAAACCAACTGTGCTCAGTATATGGTGAGACCCTGTCCCAGAGCCCACCCCCTGCTCACCAGTACTTTGCCACAAGTATGAAGAAGTTTCAAAACGTTGGTCTTGTTTTGTTGGTTTACAAACCAAAGCTTAGTTAGCTGCTGATAACCAAGCAAAAATGCGTAGGTTTTAATATAAGACTAAAAGTAAAAGAAAGGAATTACACTGAACGGAAATCAAAACTAGTTTAGGGAAAAAATTATCTTGCTGTAGCTTATCTTGAGATATTTGGATTGCATTACCCAGCTGTATAACTTTCCTGTCTACTCTCCTGTTTAGAGAGGTTACATACAAATCTTGTGACAAGATTTGCATACAAACATGTTCCTTTAGTTCAGCTTTCTTCTCTTCCAAATTCCCTAATATACAAATAAAAGCTTATTCTGACAAGCGTCTATTCTGCATAAGAAAATAGGAATAAGTCTTAATATTCCCTGCAACCAGAAGGTCTTCTTTGCCTGACCTTCAGTGTCAAAATTAGATGAGAAAGCAATGGGGGAAAACAGATGTAACCCTGTTCCTTTCAGAAGATCATGCGCTCAATTCTCAATATGAATAAGAAAGGAAAACAGGGCATAAACTGAAAGGAATTGTGCTACAGCTGGCTGCATATTCACAGATGTCTTATCCTAGTCTTCCTTCCCTTGTTTTTTTATAACAGTGATATTCCATCTATTTTCACAGAAATATTTTTTATTTACATTCTTGTCAATGACCATAACATTCCTATATATTTGAAATTTCAAAAGCCTTACTGCCATAGCACAAAAGTTGTTGATTGGAATTCAGTAGCTTGATAACGTTTTAAAAAAGAAGATATCTTTGCCAGTCATTCAGTCAAGGATCCAGAAAGTCGTCCGTTTAGATGGGATTTTTCTAGACCCTAGATATAGGACTATCATTTTCTCACTAAGCACATGATCTGCACACAAGTAAGAAATAGAGATAATCTCTGCATTCCTAGTATCTTCTTTACATCCATTACCACTCGCTCCTGTTCAGCAGTTTGTGAGATGCTACAATGGCAGTGGCTTGAATGAAGAAATTCTAGAATGAAAGGAGCACAGGTCAATGACACAGAAAGAGGAAAGGCTTTGATTTCTCTGAAATTCAGCCAGGCAAATCCCAGTATGCTTAAACCAGGGATTTTTTTAACAGTAGAAATATCATCTTAGGAAGTCCTTCCAATATATTTTCTTAGGGTAACCCTTACAGAGGTCAGAGACCTAAAGACTGCTCCAAGTAAACAGTACCAAGTAAATATTTCAGAGACAGATCTTCAAATAACAGTAAGCAAATCCAAATTGACAGGTTAAGGAGGGGAGGCAAAGGTGGAGCAATAGTATAATTTCCTAGCTCAAATACTGACAGCTGCAGCTACAGTTTTAGTTTAGATTTGTAAGGCAAATCAGAATAGTTGAATATGTTACAGTGGTATTGTTTTGCACTTCAGTGGTTGATCATCAAACTTGCTTTTCTGAAGCTAAAGGACCTAAGTGTTTTTCTCTAGAACTAAGCTGATAAATACTACGTCTAACATACCTAAGGGCATAAAAGGTCCTTTAAAAATGTCACTAGAACAAAGTGTACACTTGGAACTAATAATAGCGGTGAGGCTGAGCTGTTTTAGAAGTGCTGCAAGGGCAGTAAAAACAATCTGCAGAAACAGTCCATGTTACTTTATCTGTAGACGGCAAAGTAGGTTTTGAAATATTACAAAATTTGGCATGAGTTTTTTTAGTTTGTCTCTTTGTATAGAACTAAAAAAAACCCCAACAACAAAATAACTGAGAACTACTGAAATACAAAGAAAGAAACCATGTTAATATAAAATTTAACTCCTCAAGATCAATATCAGGAGACAAATTCTCAGCAACATGAAATAAATAGAATTATTTATTAATCACTGAATGATGATCTTTAACAGAGAGGAAAAATTAAGTAGTTCTGTGAAACATGAAGTTTGCAGAAATTACACAGTGTGAATTATGCCTTAAATTATATAGCCATACTCTCTAAAACAGGATTTCCAAAATTTTTTTTAATGGAGTAAAACTGACTTTAATTTTTACATGTCAGTTCTTAATTATTCTATCCCATATAATGGGTAGAAGTCTATATGTTCTGTGTACAGACAGGAACATTCAACAGACCAGGATGAAAATCTATTCCTCAATCAAAATAAATAAAAATTTCCTAGGAATAAATAGTCTGCGTAAATACATCCCAATGAGATCACTTGTAGTGGTCAACATTATGTATCAGACTTTTCTGCATTATTCATCATACTTAAAGGGCTCACATTCAAGTTTTAATGGAAATGCGTATGAATATGATTTTTGACTATTCAAGTCCCTAAGGTATAACATATCACAAATGTTATCTTTCTTTAAAATTAGCAGTTATGTAACTCTGGAAAAGGGATTGTAGAACAAAATGTATAACATTTTAAAATCACCATCTGAAGGTCTGCCAATCAACCAATTATAATTACATATTGTGCTTTTTAAAAAGAAACTCAAAATAGAAACCTGTCTTCATTCATGCGCTAAAGTATGTAATTTTTAAAAATCTGTAACTTCATGAATTTTGAACTGATGTACTCTCTTGTCTTGCATCTTAAATACAGAAGACCTGATTTACATAAAGCAAAGTAGAAAGACATAAAATACACATTCTTTTAAAAATACCTCTTGTTTGCAGGTGAATAGCCCTACCTGGTTCTCTTTACAAAGGACCCTTGAATTCTTTTTAGTGTATACATTCAGTTTAGGAAAAATAAAATTCTCTGATCATGTCAAGCAGTAAACATACACCTTTGGAGGTTTTGAAAAATAATACAACAGCCAGTTCTTACTGTATTTGTTTTCAAGCCATCATCTCTTTCTGCATATGACATGAGGAAAAGACATCTTTGAGAGGATAAATCCTCAATGGTATTAAAATCCCAAACAAAAATACCTTCTCAATGAGAAGAACATCAGCAAAAATTGAACACATTTATCTAGGGTTTAACAAAGTGAAACAGAAATTCATAGATAGTCACCTTCTTTGTCCCTCCAAAAGAGTCCAACAGAATTTATCAAACAATAAGGATCTAAACCTATTCAAAAGTGCCACATCACAAAAAGAAAACAGTTGGGTTTTTGCAATTTTAATTATCAAAAGATGATGAAGATGAGGCATGAGGAATAACAAGGTATTTAAAACACTCTAGTGAATCTCTGCCATTTGTATTTTCAATACTGCCATATGTATAAATGACTGAGCCATTTAGTGGGTTAAGACCTGATAGTTATTTTACATAATCCACATCAAGTCAGAACTTCTTCTGGGAGCTGAGGCATACTGGAACTAGTCTTACTCACAAATAGTCAGCTAGGTGCCAAGTGTATCGGTTCATGTACCAGCCAGAGGAAATATATGTCTTCATCCAAATCATGTTTACTTTCCTTGTTATTAATGTGTTACCCATGTTGTAGAATAGAACTTTACAGTTTGCAAAGTAGATGACAATTTTATAGAAAGAGTTGTAAAGCATCTTTATGTGCTGAATGTGGAGGAAGACCATGAACTTCAATGAATATTACTGAAATAAAGATTAATTTCCAGGTCTGTATCTTACTGGCAGCACTTCCGCTCTGCACTTGACAGTAAACATCACTCTGGTTGGGGTAATATCAACGCAAAGAGTAACTTGAGACAAAGGATATAGAAAGGTCCTATCTACTCTCCACTTCAGCCTTCAAATCAGGATTCCCTCAAATCCATGGGTTTTGCCAGAAGGCTAGGAGGAGAAAAAGATATCCTAATGAGCAGAAGTTTCAGGGATATGACAGCAATATTTTCTGACAGAATATCTGAGCTATCAAGAACAAGTTCATAAGAATATGCCATCTGTGAAAATAAATGAAAGTTTAGCACAGACTCATGTCTGTTACCAATATCAGCAAGCCATTATTTCAAAAAAGCCCTTCCAGACTCTATGGGTTAATCCTGTTTTTCCTGTAAAACATCCCTCTCCAGTTCTCAATTGCTGCCTGACCAAGCAGGAAATCAAACTAAAGATATTATCCAATTTTGCATGTCCCTGAATCTGTAATGTTCATTTTCCTTCCACCCTTCATTTTAGCAAAGGGAAAAATATCATCCAGAAATAGAATCAAGTATCTTGATTTTTCTTTGTCTTTGTTGTCTATTATTACCTTATCACTATTCATTTAGAATCAGCCACTACAGGTTCCATTTCCATATCTCTTTCATACAGGCGTTATAGAATTTTCCATGGGAATTATTGGGTTTTTTGCTCATCCACGGGTGGGTTTTTTTGCTTTAAACTTACGTGACTACCATATTACCTATGCAACATAGTATTCATTATTTGTATTTACAAACATCCCTGTAGAACACCTGCTGGGAAATAGTAAATTTATAATATTCTCAAGATGCTTTGCAATCAGCGAACTCAGATTTTTTTCCCCAGTGATACAATGAAAAATGTCAAGCTGATTAAAGAAGCTTTACATCCTGCAGAACTTGTTTTGATTGTCTACAAACACAAAAAATAAACATATGAACATTCATTCTATGTGCATTACAGACCCAGTTGGTCTGATTATTCTACATAACTTCCAAGCATTAAAATATCAACACAACATACAAAGTTGTGGAGAATCACACCCCAATTTTCAAATGATATGTGCCTAAATAAATTAAATTTATAACTGTTGGTTAACTTTTTCCATGTGAAGTGATATCATTACCTTCTTCTTAAATTTAATACCTGTTTTCATGATATTTACTTTCTTTTATACTTGAATGAATCAATCACCATAACCAACCTAAAGACTAATTTTCATAATTGCTTGGTTGATGGCTAAAAGCAGAACTCTTAGATTTACTTTTCCTTTGTGTATAGCAGAAATTTTAATGGATTTTGAATTTACACATTTAATGTGCCAAATAGATACCCACATATTTTAGCAAGATTAATTACAAAATGTCAGTGATTTCTGTATAGAAGACATAGCTGTCATTCTGTGGAACAAAGGGTTCTTTAAAAAATTCAGTAAAATCCTCACATTTCACACAACTTCAAAAGGCAATGAAACACTTGGTACTGATTTCAGAAGGAATTTACAAAGAAATACTGATCCCCTTGTCTTTAAGTGACATACATGACATATTGTGATTTCTCTTGGATATTTAACAGAAGGATATCATCACATTGTCACTTCTTCATTTTGTAGTTTGTGGTGCCTACTGTACCCTTTGCTTACTCGGGGATATAGAAACATAATGATATTTCCTTAACAGATTTTTCATTCATTTTCTCTAACATAAATATATATAAAATTCTTTTGAATCAATACTTACATTTAGAACAGTAGTCCTTCCCTTTACAATTACCAATTTTAAGTTTAAAAATAAGTGCTAAGCTCTGGAAAAGGATTTTTTTTATAATAGAATGCATTTCAACTTCTTACTTCATGTTAAGGAAAATCAGAAAAAAATGATCAGAAGAAGATGGTTTCAAAACTCTGTCTAGATTCTCATGCTGGATGCAAGGTAACAAAAAATAAAATGATAGCACAAAATAGATTGAGTTTATATGCCAGATGCTTTTGAAGTCTCTTCCACAATGGATTGAAGTTTACAGAGGAAAAAAAGTTTTAAAGCATGAAGAGGGAGGGGGAAGGGGAAATTACAGAATGCATTTTTAGGACCAAGAAGGCAGTAAAACAATGTATTTGTTTTGATAACGAGACAGAAAAGAGAAAACGGATTACACTGCTCCTCAGTTAACCACAACCCTGCCCTGCCTGGCCAGGGGCCCCACCAGGCCAAGCTCCCATTGTGACTCAGCCTTGGCCCATCCCCAAAGAGGTGCTCAATAACCAGAAATGGAGCTGCCCCCAGTGCTCCTGCTTGCCCTGCTCCTGGGCTGGGATGACAGGATTGGTCCTGCCTGACTGGCCCTGCTCTGATGGACCCTGGGGGACTCCTGTTGCTGCAGCATCCTGACAGCAAAATGCAGAATAATATATCGACTTTGTTGAATTTGTACCAAAAAGTGTTTGAGCGCTCATTGCTTCTCTGGGCCAGACCTACCAAGCATTTAATTTTCTCCTCTTTTATATGCAAGTACTGCCATATTTTAATGATCTTTAAATCAACAAATTGCACACGCAAAACAAAAAATTTTAAAAGGCCAAAATCTATTTTCAGGTCAGCAATTTCAAAATTTGATTGCATATTTCAAAATGGCTCTGCCTACGTATCTTTTTAAATTTAGTTTAGCCTACCTTAGCCGAGTTTATTTAGGGTTGCTTCTTAAGCCAGGTGCTCCAAATGATTTTTTTTTTTTTAACCTCACTAAACAAAAATCCAGGCTTCCATTTCCTTAATAATAGCTTAACCACAAATCTGTGCATGTCTTGAATCAGTTGGACTTATTGTGAATGGATAAATCACGGTTACAACACACGTGAAGCAGTTTGGAAAATTCCAAAGGGTCATTTGTCCAAGTGTGTGAAAATCTTTGACCGGTGTCCTAAGTCCTGAAATTCTGCCTAGGCAAAATTTCCAATTTACTAGCTACAACATGGATCCAACAGACTGGGCTTAGCACTGCACCGAAAGATTAATACAGGCAATTCAAAAAGTCGTGAGGATTCAGGTCACAAGGGAAATCCTCATGAAGGTATAACAAACTACACATGTGTGACCTGAGGCTAAAGGTATCACCACTAGATACCCAAAGCAGAAAGCAAGAACTTGAGTGCAAGGAGACAATATGAACACACCTACTGCATATGCCAAAACCCAAGTCTCTCTTACACCCTCAAACAGGATTAAACGCAGTGGAACCACATGCAACGTAACCAATAGGCAAATTTCACAAGGTGAATTTTATCTTGTGTCAAGTTGCGCAGCCAATAGGTATTTAAGGAAATTAAAGAAAAACACACTGAGCCCACTGAAAATTAGGGTTTTGTGTCTAATCTCCTGTATTACTATGATATTCTAGTGAATGACTTCATAAGAACACCATATAAATGAAAAGATTTTGCTTGGTGTATCTGAGAATCAGTTATTCTTCCTCATGCTTTAGAAAGATTAGCAGCCTCTCTAAAAGATCTTGCGTGTCAAATAGCATTATCAAAATATGGGCATTTCTAGGAAGATTTTTCCACAGTGGATTTCACATCTTCAGGATTCAACTCAGAATTCAACTCAGAATTCAACTGCAGAAGTTCAAGCCCTGCCTGGTAACTGATATTTTTTTACACATAAATAAATAACAATTATTTTTAAAACTTGTATCATTGTGTCCAGGATGCCACTAAGCATAGAATTTCTCTAATAAATAAAGTGATGAAGTATAAGCAATAACTATAAAGAAATATAATAAATTATTATAAATACAATAAAGTAATAAAGACATGGTTTCTTTTCCTTAGACTAAAAAGTTTGTGACATTAATAAAATAGTACAAGTTACAAACATTGAAGAGTCAGGAAACAGTGACAGCAATGTTCTGAAGAAAAATCAGGATTGAAAAAATGAAAAAGCACAAGGACTAAACAGAAAGAAGTGGGTGCATGTTAAGATATGTAGGGACAGCACTGAACACAAGACTAAAGCAGTGAGAAATGTAATTGACTAAAAAGTCAGTTTACTAAACTTCTGTCTACTTAAATACATTTTCTAATAAAGCAGTAATATGTATTAAAAAATTGAGAGCAAACTGAAAATACATTAACAGAATGGAGTCAGGTGGTTAAGCAGAACACGTACCATCCTAAATTCACTTTGTTTTATACCTGCCATTGTATCTTTGTTTAAGAAGCCATATAAATAATAGTTAGGCCAGGATGACTGCACTTTGTAACAGCTTCCTCTTAATTGCTGAATAATTTATGCAAAAACATTGTATCTGTGTTAATTAATCAAAAAAAAATATCCCCTGTAAAATTCCTCATTAAATCAAGAAAAATCCCTATTCTAATATCACACTGGAACCAAGTTAAATGTCTTCTTTTTTTTTCCTAGACATCACACTGTATTTGTGTATTTTGCTTGTAAAATGAGTAGATCATGCAACGAGCAGCCTTGAACAGTGAATACTGAACTGGAGGTTTTTTATTTGGATTTCTGGGGTTTTTTTTGAAAGGTTTTATATGGAGGCAGCACAGGTTGCCGGCTGAAAAATGCTTAGAAACTATAGGACTAAACACAAAAAATATTTCTTACCCAAAACCCACAAGCCAGAGTGCTGAAAATGCCAGCAGACTCTCATAACCTTTCAACAGCTCACTGATAGCTTGTAATGACATAAGGAAACATACAGGTACATCAAAAACCCTAGGAAATACAGCTGTGTTTATACCAGAATATTAAATTACTTTCTCGATCTGTTCAGTGAGGGGTCCAAGGCTGGAGCACTCTCTCCATTGAATCAATACAGCAAGACTTCAAGCACATTTAAGTCACATATATCTGATTTGTGACCAGCTTGAGGTACAACTGAACACACTTATTTTACCAGTCATATAATACGCCCAGCAAAGACTCTTCTAAAATTTGATCTGCACTCAATACATCTTGCATCATGGACACCAAATAGATTCAATCTATGTTCACTGCAGAGGACCTGCCTATTTCTTGCTAACATTCACAATAACATCTAGCAAGAAAATAATATGTGAGCACCCGAAGAAGAGGCCAGGAGCTAAATGGAGCCAAGACTATCCATCTGCCTTGCTCCTTGCCAGAGTGTTCTGCATTCTTTGTTCATTGTTGCCTGCTTGGCCCAACTCGGGATATTCTGGGAAACCTAGTCCAGAGAGAGCTCAAAACTGCTTCAGTATCAAGTGAAAGTTTTACGAAAAGAAATATCTTTTTCACAATAGAAAAGTCACTGGTTTGTCCGTGCCTCAGACTGATGACTTCTAGCCCTACATATTCAAGAAGCCACAAATCCATACTCCACAAAATCCTTAAAACTCAATGATAAAGTGAGACATTTCCCCCTCAGTGCAAAAGCAACAGATGATTGTAGGAAAATCATCAATATTTTTCATCTACCAGGGTAACAAAGATATACCCCCAGAGAAGAAAAACAATACTGGACAAGCAATAGCTACCTTATTTTGCCCATACTCATATAACAACAAAGGTCATATCATATTTTCAATGGCAATTGTGAGGCACTTGAGATACATTTCACATGAGGCCTGAATGCTGGCTCCAAAGATAACATTTTATATATTTATTTTGCTTTGGGTACCCAGCAATTTTAACCAGTAGATGGGAGCTGACTTGTCTTATTTAGTAGAAAATAAAAAGCTATATTGACAAAAAGCTCTCCGTCACCCATCAGCTGTCTGGAAAAATATGTGCTGCCTTTACTGAAATGAAGGAAAGAAAAATATCCCAAACCTGAATCAGTATCTAAAATTATTTCTATCTTTTGGGGGAACAAATCATCATTTATTTCATATCCTTGGTCTCCATCTACTGAGTTTTCACTCCTTTGGAGTTTCTCTTTCATTCTCATCTTAATTCTTGTGTAATATAAATGTACAATCTTAGCTGTGAATTGCAATCAAAATAATGACCAGCCATGGGGGTCCCTCCATTTTAAATACTTAAAGTTTGGAGAAGTTTATTACCAGAAAGGCTGACTGGTTTTTCTCTAGCAAATAAACCAGATCTAACCAGACTTGTGTAGAAAAAAGTGGAACACAGTCTGCATAAAAATAGGTGTCTGTGAGGGTCTAATGGCTGTTTCCAGAATCAAGATATAATCTCATCTTCTTCCTGAATATACCTTTCAGCCAGACAATAATAATAACAATACTAATAATAATAAATATTAAAGGCATTTCACCTACATCTTAGGCAACAATGAACCAAGAGGAGAGATATGTCTACAATTTTTCCCACATAATGCAATACGATAAGCATTTCCTAAGAGCTTACAACCATTGTTTAGTTCCTCAGCAAAGCAAACCATGGCAAATACTCTTTGTTGGACTCAGTTACCATTAGGCTCCTGTGTTGTTAATGTCATGTGTTTCATAACTTCTTATGAAGATGGAAGACCTAGAGACCATATCAGCTGAGGCACAAGGATCTAGGATTTACAACACTTTGATCTTCTGCATTCTTTCATTTCAAGCAGAATTGCATCTTAATAACCCATGATCTCTGTTAATCATCTTCAGTGACTCCTGACACAATAAGAATTAAGGACAATTATATTTGGGGAAAAGGTAAAAACAAATCAGGTGTGTTTTCTAAGGAGAAACAGGCTTAAGATTTCATACTTTGCCTCAATTATTGTGGTCATTAGTAGAAAATAATTAAAAGAGAATTTTTAAAACAATTGAGAGCCTTAATGCAAATCACAACTTGCCCCCCTCAATTTGCCCCCCTCTTCAAGCTTCTGCTTTGTTCGTTGGTTCGCCTTTCTCTAAATATTTCTTATTACCTAGGTATTGGATATGAAAGACTTTTCGCAGTTCTACTAATAGAACATTTTGAGATTATAGAGTCTAAAGTGCAAATAATATGTTAAATTACATATTAGCATTTGGGCCACAGAAACATTAAGATTTGTGCACAGAAGTGCGATATTTTAATTATTTTGTTTCTAAAAATAAATATTTATCAGACTTTCATAAGTTTAAAAAAAAAAAATCCACTGAATAAACTCAGTTGTCTTCTTGTGATTTTTCCCTTTTGCCACCTCTGTCTTCACAGCTCAAGGAGCAACATAGGTATGGCAGGTTTTCCCCATGGCCTTGAGAGCCTGAGGCAAGAATGGGTACTCCTAGTCTGCCCAGTCCTTTTCTGTTCATCACGCACTGTGATTATTTGAAATTTGCATTGAAAATGTTTGTACTGAAAATGCTTTTTCCTCTTCGCAGCAGTTATTTTTTTTTAAAACCTTGCTATCTAAGTGACTTCAAGGGCATCTGATTTTGCTCCTTTTGATGACAAAGACTCTAATTCTGCTTCAGATACACACTTTCACACTAATGTGTGTAGCTTTTGGCAAGTTTACAAGCCAGACAAAAAATATGTTTAAGGCTCAAAATTAATAAATAAATAAGATTTGCTATACAAAGCAAAACAAGTGTTTTATTGACTTTCATGTTGTGCAGACTTCAATCTTAATAGTGCTGTTCTTCATTCACATTTCTCTTTCTCACTACTCAGTGTAGACATGGTATTTAATGCAAGATTTAAAACGGATGCTGATTCCTTGACGACATGGATACATTTAGTACTATGTGGCTTTTGGCTAAGGACAATAAATTGGGGTTTGTTAAACACAGATATGAGGAGCTTAAGTACACCTTACTCCATAGGCTGCATCTCTGTTGTATCTGAGAAATTGTCAAAAATCCGTTTTCTTTCAATTCCTTTCGTGTTGGTGGATTGATAGTATAGATCTATTTCTGTCTTGCACTTCTGGCATAAAGACTAAACTTTTCCCTCAGAATTTATGTCTATGGTTATGCAAATGTTGGTGGATCCATAGAGAAGTTAAACTGATATTAATTATGATTGATCAGGAACGGAATTCAGTACACACACTTTCTCACAGGACATTCTCAGAGAGTCACTCAGGGTTATTTATTATATAACTGCCATATTCACATTAGCAGAGTTAGAATGCCAGTAAGTATCTCTGGAGACTGATTTAACTTACGAAGCTGTGACTAGATAGATGAACACCAAAGAGAAAATATTCAAATACTGTCAAATCTGACTTTCAGTGCCTGTTGAATGTGCATTTTCTAAAGAGATTATTGGCAATTCTGCAAAGCTAAGTTTGAAATGAAGAGCAACATTTTTATTAACTTGAAAATAGTTATTTTATAAAATATTTATTATATAGTGTTAAATTAACAAGTGAAAACTGGGCTAAGCCAAATAGTCTAGTGATTTTTAAAATCTAGATCAAGAGAAAGATTGTAAAAACCACATAAGAAAATGTTGGACTGAGGAAGACTTAAGAAGTCATCTCACAGAAAGGCACTGTTTTTTCTGTGGTTTTCCATGCTGCTTCAATATTCATGTTTTGCATGCTATTTTCCAATAAATGGTGTTAATTTAAAACACAGAAATATAGTTGAAAACAAAAAGACAACAATGTTTTTATAGTTACTTAAAAAAAAATTAGCGACATCGAAATAAAATAACAATATTAAGGAAGAAACAAGCTGATGTAAAGTTTACATTCTTCCAAGATTTATAGCTGGGTTATTTTGAATCTAGTTTTTCTCATATTTGGATTTGAGCAGACAAAATCTCTGGTGATAATTTGGGGAAATAAAGCTCTACAAAACTGCAATGTAAATGCAGTTTAGTAAATGCAAAAATTGTGCTGTGATTTGGCCTATGTTCACCCCATCAATCTGAACGAAATCTTTCCTCAAAGTGTCCTAGATATACCATTTAAATACACAGGATAACACAGGCGAAACCTTTGTTCCCTCTCTGAGTGGACTAAGTAGCTGATTGATGTGCTAATACATCTACCTAACCTTCTTACACCGCCTTATCTTGAAGCACACATTTTTTTTCAGCTCTACAATCCCTCCAGTCCCTGTTCTTTTAGCCAAAAGCATCTGAAGAAAGGAAAAACCCTGCAGCTATTTCTTTATTTTGTGTTGTTTCATTTCCAAAAATAGGTCAGTCATCCAGTAGATATGAGCTGAAGATTTAATATAGGTTATCTCACAATTAATTGCACTCTAAACTGTAGCCAGATTGTTAGCGGTACTTAAGTAAAACAGCTGTGTGATGGAAAGATTTAATTTCCATGAATTTCCATGAACATTTTGAAGGTTAGAAAAACCTCATTCAAAACTTCTTTTAGCTACGTACTACATCCTTAATGAATATAAAGCAGGAGGCCATACTACACTACAAAAATTTTCTCTTCGCTTTCGTATACACTCAATTTACACCTTTGGAAGTTCACATTTACAAAATCCTAGTAAGAAAATCTGGTCACATTCAATGTCACAGATATGTGTACGTAAAAGGTAAGAAGGAACATTCATCCCTTCTCTTCTAAGAGTAATTCTTCTCCTAGATTCAAAGTAAAAGGTGTATTTCTCCAGCCTTCTGAATACAAGCCAAATTCTTCTGCACATAAATAAACAATACTATTCCAGATTAAAAAAAAAAAAAAAATCTTTAATTGTAGCAAAGAGTAGAAAGTTTTGAAGAAAACTCACCTTTTCAGGCAAATTGCTAGCACTGTAATCCCCCTTCAAAAGGAAAAATGCATACAGTGGTATTTTCTTAGCTTATAGTGTATTTAGGCCACCTTCACCCTGTTCCATCTTTCTTTTCCTAGATTCCAGTTAAATCAGTCACTATCCAAGCAACGGTAACATTTTCAGAAATTGTATTAAAATCATTCCTAAATTAATCACTAAGGTTGCATCTATCTTCAATAAAAAACTTCTATTTTAAATGAAACTACTCTTTTGTACTGCAATGCAGTCTTTTCATTCAAGTTAATAAAGAGGAAAGGGCTCTTCATTATCTAAAGAGAGTAAAAATACAGTAAAACTTGGGTAGTCTCACCAAGAAATTGAAACAGTCAAAGGAGGGAGGGAGGCTTTTCTTCTGATTTTAGATTAGTGTCCCCTTACTGTTCAGAATGGCTCCATAGTCATATCAATGCAGTTTAACCCAGTTTATGAGAACAGGTATGACCAGCCTTCTTTTAAATCTAGAGAAAAAGAATTGGCCCAGTGGTTTAAAAGGCAAGAATTTCCAAAGGACTGAGCCTCCAAAGACTTTCAACTGCATATTCACCCTTTTACAATTGCTCCTTCCTGTTAAGCTCTGTGTGAATAAGAGCGTGGGACTGGAGCCTTTAGAACACCCATCTAATGTATCAGATCCCTGTCACATCCATTTG
Organism: Phainopepla nitens; assembly: GCA_013400175.1. Lineage (NCBI taxonomy): Eukaryota > Metazoa > Chordata > Aves > Passeriformes > Bombycillidae > Phainopepla > Phainopepla nitens. The sequence goes on from VXBQ01012290.1 coordinate 751,282, forward strand.
CCAGCAACGTGGTTTGTGCAAATGATGCACTTCAAAAGATTGTTCTTCTAAGCCCATGACATCACTTTATTCTGAATTGTGCAGTACACTTTTATTCATTTCCTACTAAACTTCTCAAGACAAATGCAGTACATATCTTTATTTACATATGATTATCTGGTTTTAGCATATGATTATAGCTAAGTCTATAACTCAGACCAGCATAAAAGCACTGTGTGATCAAAAAAAGAAACAAACCAACAACAACAACAAAAAGACCATCAACCACAGAACCTCAAACAAAGCAGAAATCCCCACAGATATACCAAAGTCATTATTTGAAGGGATCTATGCAACAACTCTTCATAATATCAGCTGTCTGCTGGAGAACAAGAAATAGAGTGTATAACATGTCTTAATCTTCCACTGTAATGATATTCAACTTTTATTTATCTTTTTATCTGTTGAGGTTTTGTCATAAAATAGAAATGAAATTCAACAACATGACATTTAATTCTGAACAAAACATTAAATACCAGAAAAATATACAAAGATATACTTTCTGTATTTTGGAGTGCCACATCTTGGTACATAATAACTAGGTTTCTACAGCAGATATGATTATATCAATTTTCTTTATTTTTAGCTTTGCATATTCACTGTGTCTGCAGTTTCTTCCTGCTCCTGAAACAAATTATAGTCCAGTGCTGTAAAAATTTACAAAGTTATTTATGGCATCAGTGGAATACAAATTTGCCGACATAGTCCCAGACCACCAGGTGTCCAGGTACTATTCTATTTCCCAGAGTTTAACAAGGGACGTATCTATATCAAGCTAAAGAATCCATTACTAGCCTATTTCTTGGAAAAAAAAAATAAGACCTGAACGGTGAGAAGTGAAGATTCATGAAGGGGAGATAACATCATATTGTTCAAAGATCAAATGCAAATTCAAATCACAGGTGCTCATCTTACTTTCATACCACCAAAGACAAAATCGTTAGGCACTTCTATAACAATGTAATACTATAATACAGTATTAAGGGTAGAATGATAAAATCCTCTTTTAATGACATTGGAACTTTTTTTTACAATACTTCTTTTAATTATGAAAATACACGTTGTTATTGCTACACGTTACTGTCCAGAGCTAGAAAACCACATTAAATACTGTGAAAATTTTCTTTTTCAGTTTCAAAATTTGATATTCATTGATCTCCATAAAATTCACACATTGACAGACCTTGTAGCAAGTTATTTTTTGTTTTGATCTACAAATAATATCAGTGGCCCAAAAGTCAAAGCTATGGATTAAACAAAGGCACCCAAAGAGGCCAAGACAATGTTGGAGAATTAGTCAGCAGTATACATTTATGCAGTACAAATCCACAGCATTTCCATTTAACTTTCAAAGTGCCACTCAGGGTTGAGAGAAAAATTAACAAAGTAAAATCAATTCTTTCACTGTCCATGCTAGCTAGACTGCATCTAGGAATAATAAAATAATTCAGCCTCCATGTCTGTTACTATGGTAACAATAAATTCCCTTCAAATATAAAGAAACAGCAGACCGGAGGGTATCTCTGAAAACTTTTTCATCAAATACAAGAAACTTGTCACAGATATACTGTCTATTTTTATTTGACTCTGCCTTAAATATGATTTCATGTTTTACTCCATTTTTCCTATGGAAAGTGAATCAAGAAAACCTGAAATAGACAGGGTCCTGACATTCTGAGATCAACCGTATTCCTATATTAACATTCTCCTTTATGTTAGGTCTGTTAGCCTCCCAAAAATTTCATCTTGTGTGTTACATGGAGATTATAGTCCTATCTTTCCTCAATAATATTTTTCATGGATAAGACTATCTCAGTCTCCTGTTAAGACAAGTGGTTCACTGACCATTCCCACTTCCTTTTCATTGCACTGCTTTTTCAGTTTCTGTTCATCTTTACTGAATATGGGTGAGCATAACAGCCTATATCTTTCCAAGTGGGCTCCTTATACTCTGGCATTCCCTTCCTGCATCTCATTATTTCTTTTACATATTCATGCCCTTAAGGCATAAGCAAGCTACATCTTTCGAATTTCATCTCACTTCTACTATCCTGTCATCAGGATAGTCCTTGCTTTACACAGATTTCACCCTCAGAGTTCACTTTTTCTTGATTATAGTCATAACTAGAAAGTTTAAAAGCTATTGTCAAAGTGTAACTTCAGATACACCAATGTTAACTTTGCTCTTGCCCATCAGCAGAGTCCACATCATCTCCTTTTCAATCAGTTTTTTAACATCATCCCAGGACAATGGTCACCATTTCTAGTCTAACTATGGCATTTCCCATGTAGCATATTGTCAAATCACTTTGCAATTTAAAAAGAATAGATATTCTTAACCTACTTTTCCTAATAAAAATAAGTTTCTTGGATAGATTCAGCAAATACAATCCAAGTTCATAAAACATTTTAATTTCTCTTTTCTGTTTAAATCAAATTTTTGAGGTTTTCCTTTCCTTCAAGGAAAAAAACTTCTTTGACACTTTAGCATGAGCTACCAGAGATTGTACATCTAGTAGTGCCCTATCATTTGCTAATATTGTCCTGTTTTCAATATACAGAGACACTATCTAAATCCTTACTATGAAATTATTAAAGGGCTTCAATTTTATTTTCAACTTGTGGTAATTTTCATTTTCAAGATCTCTGTATAAGTTTGTTTGTTTGGTTTTTTTGCTTCATGTTGCACCCTGTACTATGACCATCATAAGCCTTACTCAAACATTGAGGAAAGCATTTAGGTTTTCGATTTTCCAGATTACATACTCTTCAGCACATATTTACTAGAAAACAGTTCACATCACTTTTTTTTTTGTTCAGGTGGATATTTTCAACTTTATATTTTATTCTTGTTATTTACAAGCCTAAGAAAACTTTTCATATTCTTTTTCTTCACAAGGTCTATTTCATCTTGACCTTAGACAACTTTCATTTTATACTTATGCTACCTCATTCCAGGAAGGCTCTTATTCCAGCTGACTACCCCTAGCCAATGCTCATACTTTACCAAAGGCTGCCCTTTAAAATTGAGAACACTGGTTCTCTTATTTAATCCTCAGTTTAAATGTCAGTCCATATGAAGTTCCTGCCACTTCTAAAAGAAAGTATAGCAGAAAATCCTGTCCTGCCAATAAAGGAATCTGCTGGTGTCTGCTTTTTCCATTACTGGTAATATTTCTTCTAATTATCACTAATTATTTTCTATGAGAAAATAATACATTTTATAATTAGAATTCCTGGAAATGATTTTCTCTGTTTTATAACACGTCTCTTACTGTAAGAGCTGGATGGAGAGATGAGGGCTCCAGATGGCTCTTCACATAATGCTGTTTATAGGGGTCATGGGCAATGCCTAAGGCTGCTGGCCAAAGGCAAGCCATGTGTCCTGAGGTCCGATTCTATACATGTTACAAAGCATTATATCTCTTTCTTTGCTTTGTATCTTATTACATAACAACCAATTAACATCATACACAAAACCTTTACATTTACATATAACCTATCAAAACTGCTAAAATTACCATACTATGTTAGTAACTAACCAATCACCTGAGTTAGTAGTTACACGTTAAACTTTAAAAACTTGTTTTGCAGTGGAGTTTTCTTCTATCTTTGTAAATAACATCTTTCTGTCTGCCTATGCTCTTTTGCTTGGTAGAAACAATGCCTTATTTGCAGACCACTCAACTTTTTGGACTTTCTTCCTTCTAACTCAACAAAGCCATTGCTCTAAAGCTTCCAACTCAACCTTTGTTCTCTCCGCTGCTTCAGCAGCATCCTATGCAACAATCTCTTATATATCAAAACTTGCTTTCATTTCTATAAAACCTTCTCCTAAGCAATCATCTCTGTAAAACTTTTCTGTTGACTTTTCATCCTTCCCAACAGCTTACCATGTCCATACACAACAGGAAGCACCTCAACCAAATACATATCCCTGCAAAAACTGCTTCATAATCTATCTTCAAAATGGATTCCAAATCAAAAAGCTCAGATAATGACATCTTTCATGCAAATTATACAGTGCTACACTTCTAAAATGAAGGAGGATCTAGGCTGTTGATTTTTTTCCAACTCTTGAAACTGCTCATAAGGTTGTTTTGAGCATTACAAAACCTGAAAAATTAATCAATCATCATTATAATGTATTTTTAATTTTTTTAAATAACCTGCATTTCATTTCTGTGTAAGACATCACAAGCCAGCAAAAAAAAAGTCCTAATCATTAGAGAAAAGTTTATGCTTAAACTTTTTCATTATAAATTTATCTTCTGTAAAAGTAAGTACTTTTTCCTAAGTTCTTCATAATCATCAAATGACATTTTCTTATTATAGTTATAATTTTTAAGGTATAATATCAACAGAGATTGATTGATTTACCTCACATAAGAAGTTAACTTGGTTGACAGCAGATTTATTACTTACTTAAGAATGTAAATAAAGTTAATATTTTGTGATTTGTTGAGTGTTGTATAGATACAGCATGTTTTAAACATTTTTGCTGTTATTGTACTAGTCACCTCAATGAAATCATTCAGTCTCACATACATCTATTATTTAACCAGCTTTGAAATTCTTTCCCAGAAGAGATAATTCTGGGATGTTTGTTTTTCCAGTGAAAGAGGTTTTTAGCTTACTGACAGTATCATTTTGTATTCATATTTTACTACATACCTGGAATGAACTGAACTGCTCCTCAAAATAATCTACAGAATTTCAAATACATAGGCAATATGAGAACTTGTATTCTGTCTAGACATATATAATTTCAGAGAAGCTGTCGTGCATTGCAGTCATCTGTATAATCTCATTTCAAACATCTATTCAGGCTATGTGAAACTGATCTCTCATTTTGACAATCTTCAGTGCAACAAATCCCTTAAATAATAATAATATAGGATTTTTAATGTTACACATAACTTTTTTTAGACCTTCACCTAAGATAAAACAATTATGCCTTCATTGCTTTATGCTTTTACATGTGATTTCCTTATCAAAGGTAATTATAATTGTCACCTCTACATTTGGTTTGAGGGCTTTTTCCCTTCTGATGTTTTAGTAGCTAATTCTGACATGGTTTATTTCTATTATACTTTGTAAACCAGGTTCATCCCAGCAACCGAGAACCTGTAAGTAACTATCTAGAATCTCCAGGAACTCAAAAGAATGGGCCCAGGCACTGACTGAAAGCCATGGAGTTCTGAGGCAAGGGAAGACCAATCTTTTGGAGTCTAGAGGAAGGCCATGAAGATGGTCAGAGGACTGGAGCACCTCCTCTATGGAGACAGGCTGAGAAAATAGAGGTTGTTTAGCCTGGAGAAAAAGCTTCTGGCAGATCTTATAGCAACCTTCCAGTGCCTAAAAGGGGCTTTTAAGAAAGTCAGAGAGGGACTTTTTAACCAGGGCACGTAGTAATAGCACAAGACGGAATGGCTTTAAACTGAAAGAAAAGGTTTAGGTTAGATATTAGGAAGAAATTCTTGACTGTGAGGGTAGTGAGACAGTGGAACAAGTTGCCCAGAGAAGTGATGGATGTTCCATCCCTGGCAGTGTTCAAAGAGACTGGGCATGGTTTTAAACAACACGGTCTAATGAAAGATTGTCCTGCCCACCAGGAATTGGAACCAGATGACTAGATTTAAGGTCCCTTCCAACACAGGCCATTCCATAATTCAATTAAATTGGTGAGTGTGGTTGTTGCTAGTATTAACATATTGAACACCTTGTAGGAACATTGCATACGTAAGGCTTTGTGGTTGTCATTGACTCTGCTGATTACAGCCGTGTCAAAGCATATATCAGCTTCATAAATTAGCTTGAAAAAAACTGCTCAACCACTCCTATTATAACAAAGAATTTATGAAGTTTCTTATTGTAAAAACATTTGAACATTGTTATATTTATTTTGCTTTCTTTAGTTCAATAAAAACAACATCCTCACTTTTATTTTTCCTTCCACTATATAGGTCTAGTAATTACCATACCCCAAGTCCAAATGCCTCAGTTCTAGTTTTTCACCCCACTCAGTTTCCATCTAATTCTATCGACTAATCCTTTAACACCTAAAGCCAGTAAAGCCTGCTTCTTATTTTAACCTTTCCAACCTGCCAAAGGTTTTGATTTTGTGCATGCCTGGAAGCACTTAAGGCTCAACAGTAGCAAGAGAACTCTGTTCTCAAGCCAGGCTTAGACCTGCTGGGGTGCATAAACAGATGAGCCGTTCCTCCTTCTGCTTTGCCTGCAGTGCTTAATCTGATAGCTGGTGTTAGAGCATGCCTATTGGATTTGGTTTCACACAAAATACCATAACAGCCACAGGAAGAGATGGCTTCCCTAACTTTTTTGCAGGGCTCAATACACTCATCTGCCTCAATCTTGCAAGTATTTAAATCTATGCTTCAATCCTGAATCTGATTGTATTAACCATTAAATTATTGAAGATTCAAAGGTCATAGAATTGGTGAATGCCTTTAATCCCTGCTTCTGTTGAAGCACTTCTGTTATACATTAAAGCATTCAAGATTCAAAAGACCAGCAGAGGAAGAAAGAGCAGTATAAAACTCAACAGATTAGGAGGAGTCATGGGGCTCAGTCTTTTGCCAGAAGGATTATTACACCTTTAACAGTCAAGGGATAAAAAAAAAAAAATATTTTATGTCTAGAAGAGAACTTTTGCAAGCGAATCTGTTAACTGTTAAGCTAGAAAGTCCTTTTCCTTCTTACAGTCTGCCTCAATACATTATAATACAAAAGCTAAAACAGCATCAGCAGTAGGTTTGCAACAGATGAGTATTAAATCCCCATTATACATAGCAAAAATTGGCCTGAGAATTACAACATCCTGTAGGAATGAACTAGCTACTAGATAATTCTTTTAAAAAATGGACATCTTCTCTACTAGTCTTTCAAATAAAATATGATAAAACTGTTTGTAAGGCTGGGTTTTTTAAAATCAGTTTTACAGACAACTGTAAAAATAGTTCCTGTGACATAAAGCTACCTCTTCATAGCTATGAACAACATCCAATTCCAGGACATGAGTCATTCCCCATTTATCTGCTAATTTTTGACTATTCACTCTTCCATGTGTCAATTTTTGTGGCTTCCTTTCCCTGTATACCCAATACAAATCCTGAATACCTACCTCAGGATACTGTTTTCCTTTTTAGGATGCAATTCCCCATATTTAGGTATTGAAATAAACAGTCAAATATTGATATGACTGATTAGCATAACCTGTCATGAGATCTGCACACACTGGAAAGAACTAGTCAGTATTTCCATTTTCCTCATAAACCTTTGAAATTAAAACAATTTGAGGCTGTTTGAATTTCTTGCATGCCTGTTTGGGACCTAAAACTTTCTGTTTAACTGAAAACATTTACCTGTTTAGTTTGCATCTCACATCTATTACAGTGGTAAAAATACCCCAGAAAAACAATCAACAACAACAAAAAACCCACCTTTGCTGCAGTGCTTAAGTTACTCTTAAGTTTCTAAACGACAACACGTTCTACCCACACATACCATGGCCCAATTTCTTGCCATCACTTATGCTGGAAGAAAATTATACACATTTGAGATATAAAAATATACAAGATAATGGAAGGAAAATACAAAGTAATAAGAAGCCCACCTTTCAAATGCTGTTAGAAACCTTCACAGGGTTATTCAAATACCAACAGAGATCAGGTCAGCTATTTAACAGAGAGGTACCATTTTCTTTATAGTAGGTTTGTGTTTCAAAGCATCTCTAAGCAAGCTGGTTCCAAGAGTCAGTTTTGGAAATCCTGCCAATTGCCTCAGCAGGCATCTTACAACCATGTGAATTTTGATTTGTTTCTGGAAGTGTCTCATATTTTTCTGGCTGCTCAAACTGATTATCAAAATTTAAGAGGCCCAGACCTGTGTGAAAAAATGTGGCTAAAACTACGTATTAAATTTGAGCATACTATTGAAAGAAGAATAATTATGACTTTTTTTCAATGCCTTTTCATGACCTGTAAGTATATGTGTGTAAAGCTATGAATGAAATGTTTCCAGAGATTTTCCCTTTTTTTGTCATACCTATGAGATACAGAAATCTCACATCTCAGTTTTGCATTTTTTCAGGGAGCAGTGGCCACTCAAGGCTGTGCAAGAAGTCTTTCAGACACTGGGCTTTCACTGAAGTCAGAAGACCTCCTTCCTTATGCGAAAATGGAATTAATGAGAACTGATCACACAGCCATCATGTGATTTTGCTATGTATTATTTCAATTCCATTACATTCAGCAGAAATTTTACAAGGAGAATTTTTTCCGTCTGTTAAATGATACTTGCCTCAAAACCCTTTCACTTTGGAAGAATTCTTCCTTTTCCTGGCAGAAAAAAGTAGCAACTACAGCAGAAAATGCAAGGGTTTATTTCAAAAAGAGGAAACAATAAGGAAATATTTACTAAGAGGACTTTCTGGCTCTTTATGTTCCATTGGTTTATTTTTAAGGATGGTGCTCTGAACGCATATACAGAAAGAAGAGTATTGACAGCACAATGGCAGCAAAAGGACTTAACACAAGGAGCATGAATCCTATCCTCCAAGGACACTTCTTCACAAATAAAAGTAGTGGCTGTGCATGTCTTCACAGTGTATCTATTCCAGAAATCTAGAAAAAGTGGATTCTTTTCACCCTATCAGGGAAATAGTGTTTACTGGAAATTAGCTGAACAAGAGAGAAATTCTAAGTTGTACATTAAATACATATATACACACACATATCATTTGTTAGCAGTAGTATTTATCTAGTTTTTAGATGCCATCACTGTGGGCTACTTCAGTCATATACAGTGTTTAACATTTCTACAGAGCAACTCAGAAAGGAAATTAAAGATTATATCTGAAAAGTGGTTTTAAAGATTAATATAATGTGAATGAAATGAAACATCTCTTAAAAAATGCTGAGTGAGTTTTTCTTTGATTTACAGCAGCACTGCTGTCATGCCTGCAATGGCATTACACAGGTGTAATGAGGTGAAAAATGTAACCCAGTGAAACAGGGCATTCATTTTGGAAGAAAGGTACAACTAAGGGCCAGATCCACTAAGGATTTCAGAGCCTAGCTTCAAGGTAAAGTCCATATCTAAAATCCGTGCATGATTTAGGGAGTCCACTCGGTGGATCATGACCGGCAACCTAGTGATTCTTAACAGATGACTGATGGGATGACATAGAAATCTTGCAGAGACATAATTTGGGGAGGCAGAGATGCAGATTCAATAGTTTCCTTATAGGGAGCGGTGTAAAATCTCCATCTATCAGCCTTGGAAGCATATAAATAGAAGCCTTATAGAACTCAAAGGACAGCAATAAAGGAATTTTGCTGAAAATGAAGGGGAGGATAGAAAGAAATCAAAATTCTCTACAGAGGGGTTGTAGAAGGTAGCATGAGATGCTGACTAGAAACTTCAATTTGCATATATGTGTATGTAATGTGTATGTAATGTGTATGCACGTATCTGACATCTATGCATAGAGGTGAAAGTATAGATTCAAAATTTCATTTAAAAATATAAAATAATATTACGTCAAGATACTAGAGAAACAAAAATAAAGTGTTATGTCTATATATGCACACATGTCCCTATTTGCAAATACACACATTTCAGCCTTTGGCTCCATATGTCTGCGTCCTCCCCTCTCCCTTCCTCAGATGGGATAGTCTACCCTGAGTTGGTTTTCCCAGAAAAGAATCATAGAATCATGGTTTGGGTCGGAAGCGACCTTTAAAGACTATCTGGTCTAACCTGTCTGCAGTGAGCAGGGACATCTTCAACAGGATCACGTTCTCAGAGCCCCATCCAATCTGATCTAGAATGTTTCCAGGGATGGAGCATCTACTACATCTGAGCAATCTCTTTCACTACCCTCACAGTAAAGAACTTTTTCCTTAGATCTAATCTAAATTAACCCTCTTTTAGCTTAAAACCCCTGCCCCTTGTTCTATTGCAAGACACCCTACTAAAAATTCTGCGCTCATCTCTCTTACAAGCTCATTTTAAGAACTGGTAATTGAAGAACTGGACAGGGCTTGCTATGAAGCCTTCTTCCCCCACACATCCCTACCCATTTTTTGGTTTAGAGTTACAACTGTCTTCTTCTGTATGAGATGGACAGACAGACTGGTAAACAGAGACCTACATAGGCACACTGCAGAATAAATCCAGAGTTTTATAACTCTCAAAACAGATTTTGCTTTTTCGGGATTCTGTAGCAATCAGGAGGCATTTGTCCGAGTCATGGATGAATAAGTTACACAATACTGGACCCAGCACTGAGCCTTGGAGGACAGCACTAGTGACAGGCCTCCAGCTGGCAACGCAGTGCCACTGATCACAACCCTCTGGGATCTGCCATTCACCTCCAAGCTTTACGTATGAGGATGCCATGAGAGCAATGTCAAAAGCCTTGCTGAAGTCCAGGTAGACAATACCCACTGCTCTCTCCTCATCCCTCCAGGCAACTGTCTCACTGTAGAAGGCAATTGGGTTGGCAAAGCATGATTTGCCTCTGATGAATCAATGCTGACTACTGATCATCTTGTTTTCCATGTGCTTGGAGATGACCTCCAGGATATGGCATTCCATCATCTTTCCAGGGATTGAGGTGAGGCTGACTAGCTTCAGGAATACTAAAATTTCTGTGTTTGCTTCTCTTACAGGATCTGTTTCTCCACAGGATACCATACTTGTACCATCATATTTGATATTTCTCTTTTGTCTTACTATTTAAAAATACGCTGACTTTTGAATTAAGATATTATTGAATTTAGTATTCAAAGATTCCTATAATACATAAAATTGCAATGCATAAAACAATGTATTTTACTGTTCAAAGCAAACATGCATTATTTTATCTACTCAGAATATTCCTTTTCTCAAAGCTGTTTTTAGTTAAAAATATTTTTCTTTACATCTGTTACTTTTGCAGTTACATTATGCCATAAATTTCAAATCAGTTAGCCCCTGAATGTATGATTGCTAATAAAACTATGAAACCATTTCCTATTAAACAAAGTTAACAGTGACTATCAATTTAGGCTATATGCCCAATGCATTTTTTGCCATAAAACAAGTTTGCAAGTCTTAAATGGTTTCACATTCCTCTAAGAGCATAACATGAATATTTTAAGCAGCTTAGCTTTGATTTAAATATATTTACTCAGGATATGCTGGCAGCATCTCAAAATGCAGTGTAATACCCTTAAAGCTGGCAATCCCAAACTCAATTTAAGAGAGAAGATAATATGAACTAGCATTAAAGCAAATAAAGTCAATTAATGAGAGGTTTTTTTCTTAATTTGTTTTCTCTAGCTTGAAATTGCAAAGGATGGATAAAGCTGTGGGATTAATGAAGAAAGAAATTAATGGAAATGGAGTATAAAACAAAAAAGGGAACAGAGAAGTCCAGGAGTTATTATTCATTATTCAGTTCTTAAGGTTTAAAATTGTATAGTAATATTCTTTTAAGTTGCCACAGTGCAAAATGTAAATTCCAGCTTTGGAATATTTCAGACATCCACCAGCATATTCTAAGAGGAGCAATATGTTAATTTGAAAGCATTTACTTCTACTGAAAATCAAATTATTTAAAATGTATATCTAGTTATGGAAAATAATGTTTACTGTAAGAACCCTGCCAAATTATCTGTTCCTGAGATTTCCCTCAGACATAAAGACTAATTCCATTCATTGTTAAATGAGTTATTCAAGCTGCTGTATGTGCATAGTGAGATGTTGGCATTTAGGTGTTCCAAGATCACGGGAAGAGGAAAACAGCCCAAAAATAGTCACAGAATAGTAACACATTCCACAAATGAAAACAAATGCTTTCATTATTTAGTTACTGCTTGAAAATATTTTATATTTTTCTGCCTACATTTCAGCCAGTTTAAGAACAGAAAAAAAAACAAGTTCTGTTCATATGAAGTTGTCTATACTTACACTAGAAGCCTTTCATTGAAAGTACTGCTGAAAATGCTGCTAGTAAATTCCCAGCACTCACTGATATTATGCTTTAAAATAAAATTTTGCCTTTAAATATCTATATTTCCAGTGATATCTAAAGAGACAAAAACAGTCACCTCATGAGGAGAGCATTTCCCAACAATTCTATAGCACAGCTCATAGGAGGTTCATTCTAAAGAATATTCTAGGCATATGTATACCCATATGCTTTGTTTTGAGACCCATCTGTTTTGATTTGATATATATGCTTCAAAATAACATTTATTTTATGAAACATACACCAAGTGAAAGGGTCCACAATACTTGCTTTGAACAACACAGGGATTTCTTGTAAACCAATTATGTTTTTTGGATATATTCTCATAAATTTGCCAAGGAAATTACAGAATCTTTTCTAAAGCTGGAAATTGCATTAAGCTCCAAATCAAAATTGTGAAGTTAAGATGTAAAGCAAAATTTTTATTATTATTGCTGTGAATACTTAAATTCTGTATTATTGAAGTCATTCATTAGAGTCTGTAAGCCACTGAATCCTGTAATTCTAAGTGGATAGATATTTAACTAATCTCAAGCAATCATATCTAAGCACCTTTGCAGAATTGTATTGTTCCACAGTTATCCAGAAAGTAAACCCCATCCAGAAGGGTATACTTTTCTAAGACAAGCCTGCAAACACATAGAATCATCCTGGATTCAATAAAGCCCTGAACCTGAGTCAAAATCAAATAAATTATTTTCAGATTCTATTTGTTTATAGATGTATATTGCAACCTGTTATTAGCATGCTCACTAATATGTGAGCAATTAATCCATCAAACCCTTAGATTCCTTAATAGACAATCTTTTCTGTTTACAGCTCTTTACCAACTTTAAAATCCCCTGCAAGAAGACTGTCCACTTTTGAGGTTATTTCAACAGCGTGTTAAAACGTGAGGGAAAAAAATCTCCCAGCAATCACAGATTCAATATAACAAGTCTGAGTGAAGAAAAGCTTTGATAACAAAGCAGAAGTAAAATTAACTGCTGTCATATATACTGGTCTCACCAGCCAAATACCAAATAATGGAAAAAATGGCGAAGGATTAATGTCAAATGTTAATTTTCAGGAGTTCTCTGCTCTCAGGAAAACAATCAGATGATGCATGATCCAGAGCGGCTGCACCCCCAAGTGCATGCCCAAGCACAAACAGCAAGTGTGGAAAATGCAGTCAGCATAAGAATCAAAGATTATTTGTGCAAACACTGAAAAAAAAAAAAAATAAAAAAAAAGATATTGTAACCAGATTGGTGGAGGAGCATTTGGTTTTATTAGAAAATCGATACCTTATTCACATTGACAGATTCCTCGTGATTCTGACTCAAAACCAAACTTGAAGAATTTCATTTAATAAAAAAATATTATCACTTTATTATATATCAAAAACACCAAACACACAAAGCACACCCAAAATACTCTAAAGAAGGCCTACCAAAAAAAAAAAAAAAAAACCAACAAAAAAACAACCAACTAACACAAAAAAATAACAAAAAAATTACAACCCACACAGATTCCAAGCTTACTCAAATTTAAAGGTCAAAAGTTTTTCAATGCAAAATGTAAGGTCATTAAGCAAAACCTATGATTATTGACCAGACATTAATTTATAAAAATTGAGTTTATCCATGGGTAAAAAATTGTATGGGCTTTTTTCTTCTCTAGCACTTCATATGGAATCCTATGACCTACCATGACAACTGTTAAAATGCAATTCTAGTGCTTTGCAAAGTAGAAAGGAATTTTATAACACTACTGTAAGAAACTGAATATTTAATATTATTATGAAGCAGGATTAGGATGGATTTAAGAATGTTTTGAGAAGCAACATGAAAGTGAGACACCCAGTTCTCAAACACAGCCTTTCCCATTGTAATCCAACAGATGCACCTGTAAAAACAAATGTAAAATCCAATTGTGGCACAAGATTGACTGGTATTCTTTTTAAAAGACAATTTTGTTTATTTTATTTACTTAATAAATTTTCAGCATTTATCAACATCCTAAAAAAACAACTGCCCATAACTATTGGTAGATACTCAAGAACCACAGGTAGGGATTTAGATATGGTGCTCACTTAAATTTGCGTTCTTTTAAAAGCAATACTTTGTTTTAACATGATTGAAGTTTCTCTCTCTTGCGTTTGTCTGGTCATTACCAACATTTCTCTGTTCACTGGAGTTGTATCCAGTTAAAAAGGCAAGGTCACAGGAGATCCATTTCAGGAAAAGATAAATCAGATAGATAACACAAGATCATGACCAAGCCTGCTTAAGATTTATCTATAACGAATTCTCATAATTGTGTCATCAGTTTTATGTGTGGTTATACTCACAGTTCTTTCTTTTGTACAAAGGAAATAGTTCTAGAAAACTGGCACATGAAGAATCCTGGTCTATGGATGAAAACTCCAACTGCTTAAAGGGCACAAACACAATGCCTTTAATAAAATATCAACATTTTCATCATTTTTCCATTAAAATACTGAAAAATAAAAAAAATACAGCTCTATTCTAAGTAACCAGTGAGCCGATTGTCCTTCTGAGCTTTGGACTCTCAACAGCTACTGGGTAGCTGTGAGATTGCTTTGTATAATAAACTATATCCAATCAAGGCAATGATAAGAATGATGTACCTATTTAATAATGGCCAACAGTTATTTTCTTGTGACACAGTAACATTTCTCACAGCATGAAACTATGCTCTGTAGTTTTGTACTCTTAAAATCATATTTTCCTCTCTCTAAAACAGTGATATTGGTGCCCAGAAGGAAAGAAAGTTTGTTTTGGTTTGGGGCGTATTTTAGTTTGGGGTTTTGGTATTTTTATTATTTGTTGGCTGGTTTAATAAATAAGATCAAAGCACTCAACTCCAAGTTCCCTATAAACTTTTTCATATTTTTACCCCAGCACAACACATTCTTCTTTTGAGAGAAATAAGACAAGATGGTGCCAAGTTAGTTACTAGCTTGTGTAGCTAAAAACACCATCCTCCACATCTCCTCATACCCAGAGGCCACACACTTCACTGCTGACACAAACCTCAGACAAGCGAAATTGTCAGGGCTCTGTTTAGTATTTTACTAAATTACACTGGAGATCTCTAATAATAACTTCAAGTCTTTAAATTAACTCCTTCTCCTACATAAATGCCGAAGTAACAGTAAAAGATGTCATATGGCAAGGAAGAATACGGACTAGTAATGGAACAAGGCAAAGTAAATACTTGGTAAAACAGTATTCAGCCAAAGACATTCAGCCCTGCAGCAGAAAAAGTTGTAGAAGTGTAGTAGTGAAACATGATCTTGGAAATGTAGCTCATTTGTCTTCTCATTTATCTCACTTGTCAATGACATTATTGGTGAATGCAGTGATCGATACATCTTTTTTTTACATGTAATAATTTAAAACATTTTCAAATGGAACTTGAGTTCATTTGAAAAGTTTTGTGCCTCTTTGTGTTACTGAACAAAGTATTTCCATAAGACAAAAAGGAAAATATTTGGTTGCTACTGAAAGAACTATTATAAATATATATATATATAATGCCGTAATCGAGATAATGTAATCAAGATTTTTTTTAAATATAATAGCACTTTTTATAGGAGTTTTAACATTAGTCCTAGTTCTGAAATAATCAATAAAAAACCTCTTACTTGTGAAGCAAACAAACCTAACCAATTTTCTTAAAAATATGAAATTCTATTGAAAGGTAATTTCAAGAGAATTTTCAATGTCTAAACATATTGAAAAAAAAATTTAGTTAAGAGAAGTAATTATAAAACATGGACTAAAAATATTTGAAAAATCAAAAGCAATCCTCTGCATTTCCAGGTCATTAACACTGTAATTATGAAATATTGTACTTAGGGCATTTAAGAACTCACTAACCATTTGAAAATCTTAGCATGCCCCTATTCCTTGCCAGCCCTGAGAGAAATTTTTTTTTTAAATTTTGTATAATAACACGAAAAAGTCTTCACCAACCATATTTCATTAATATCTAGACTAACTCTTTTCCAGTTTTCCGCTCACTTTGCTTAACAGCTGAACTATCTTTACACCAAAGCCAATATTTTCTAGTTATGAGTGGATTTATTTTCTCACAAAATACACAAAATTAGTTTCCATTTATTACTTCAGTATCAGAGCTAAATGAACTCTAAAACTTAAACGAGTATTTTATTACTCCTTCAGCTTCCTGATCTTTAAAATTGTTGTTCAACAGGTGATTCATGGAATTAAAATCTCTTCTGGCTTTGTGTCTACTAACTATATTTATGCAGTTATCCATGTGGGTGAGCTCTTGTAGAAAATGTGCCTGACAAAATAGGGAAGTCAAGTACAGAAGTAATGAAAACTCTTCTGCCTCCTCAGGAGTTCCCCTAATTGATCAGCAAAGACCTAAAAGCTCAGCATATCATGGTTCTTTAAAGCCATGAGTCCCAGAACACTTACCTAGAGGTTTGTTGCAGTCCTGTAGCTTTAATTTAACTAAGAGATTAAACTACAGTATACATGGACTTCACTAGGCTCTACTGATTTACAGCAGTGCTAGCTGAACCCTGAAACATTGGCATAATTACCTCCTCTTAAAAGTGTAGTGAAAAGAAGTTACTATGGGTCTCACACAGGTAAATCCTCTGTAAATGAAGGCTTCCCTTACACCAAGACTATTGGTCCATGGCAAACAGAGTTGATACCTTAACAAGCACCACTTCTACATTTTTAGCACTTGCAGTGGGGTGTTGTGGGTAGGGGCACGTATACATCCACAGCTTCATTCACAGAATTTAGTTTATCTTTTTTAGGGTAGAAAATTCTAGTGTTATTCCTTTTTTTATTTTTCTGCCATAAATATGCTTGACTTTGTGGGTGATTTGCTAAATTTCGTGGTTTCTTTCTTGAATTTTTTTGTTTTCACAACCACTTTGAAAATATTCATGAAGATCACACCCTATGAGAACAGATTCTGCCACCTTCACAGCTCTTTGCTATCCCAGGCTCACACTACTTGTCAGGAAGCAGATGGATAGTCATTATAAGTCCTTCCATCAAAGACCCCTGATGCACCCTCAGGCACTTCTCCTGGTTTACGTTAACGGCAACTCCAGCAAAGGAAACATACTCCCACTTTTTTTTTCTGCATTTGGATCACCATAGCACAAAAACGTGTGCATGTGTGCATGCACAATTCTCACAGAGCTGTACTTGTAAAGTCATTGTTCCTTAGCATCAATGAGAATCACAGAATCACAGAATGACTGGGTTGGAAGAGACCTTCAAGATCATCGAGTCCCACCTGTGCCCTAACTCCTCAACTAAACCATGGCACTGAGTGCCACATCCAATCTTTTTTTAAACACATCCAGGGACGATGACTCCTCCACCTCCCTGGGCCAGCCATTCCAGTACTTTGCCGCCTTTTCCATGAAGAACGTCTTCCTAATAGCCAACCTATATTTCCTTTGATGCAGCTTGAGACTGTGTCCCCTCATTCTGTCAGTTGCTGCCTGGAGAAAGAGACCACCCCCCACCTGACTACAGCCACCATTCAGGAAGTTGTAGAGAGTGATAGAGTCACCCCTGAGTCTCCTTTCTCCAGGCTAAACAACCCCAGCTCCCTCAGTCCTTCCTCACAGGGCTCGTGTTCCAAGCCCCTCACCAGCATCGTTGCCCTCCTCTGGATGCATTTAAGGGTCTCAACATCCTTCCTAAACTGAGGGGCCCAAAGCTGGACACAGCACTCAAGGTGCAGCTCCACAAGTTTCTGAGTTCCTTTGTTCAAGTCCAAAGAACACTTTATGACATTCAAATTATTGCCCAAAATAAGTGAAGGGACTTATCACCAAAAGTAATAATCAGTTGTTAACATGGATTAGGGAAAATATTGCTGTTTACTTTTTTAATTATATAACCACAGCGGAGTAGAAGACAAAGAGCTTCTAATTTTCTATCCTTATAACCATCACATGGGTTCTGGTGAGTAAAACACCAGTTGTCTGTAGCAACAAAGTGGGGAAGGCTTCCAAAAATATGTGTTACCACTCTCTTATAAACTAGAAGATGACAGTAAGGACAAAAAAGGAAATCATTGTGAACAGAGTGCCTGTGGCCACATGACAGCTAAATACAACAGCTTTATCCAACTCAAGCATCTTCCCATGAAAGAAAAGAGTGGAAAAAACTCTGAAAAGCAAGCCACACTCCTTATTTGAGAATAGGGCATAGTCTTACCTTAAGTTACAACAAAAGTAGTGTTTAATGAACATTGATGATCACATAACAATACAAATCTACAGCTCAATTTGAAATCTCCAATGTCTAGACATAAAAGGTCACAAATGGACAACACTGAACATGCTCTGACTGACTAATGTTGATCTGATCTTTAAATGTGACTTTTCATTGTTTAGGCAGGTTTGAGAAGACATTAGGAAATCTGATTTAATGCATTTTTGAACACATTTTTCTTAGCTGTATCACAGTCACACGGTAAGTTTCTGCAGGCATATTGAATGTCATGAATGATAGAGTCTGCCAAGATCTGAAGAGATAAGCCTTAATAACACTCATATTTTATAGTCTTTCCTTCTCAAGGACATCCAAACGAATACATATAGCATTACTGGAAGAAAGTCACATGTATCTTTCAAAAATTTCCATTTTCTTCCCTCAGTTGCTTACAGATGAGGTATGCACAGGGCTTAACACTTCTCCTGAACTGACCCCATGCACGCTTCCTTCAAGGCTAAGATCAAATCTAGGCAAAACCAGATTATTTAACTATGTTTCTGCTCTTTATGTAAAGATCATACTCAACATTCAATAACAACCAAAGGGATTTAACTGAGCGAATTCTAGGTTTAAATAAAAAAAAAATCAAGCTATGCTTATTTTGTTGAATTATCAGATCATTTTGTCAAATGCTATCTTTGTGTTTGATTTTGACTAGACAGAAACAAAAATATTACTATTTTCAGAGTTGTATATGGCCTTTTTAGGCAAACAGTGTTTGTTCCATTAACCCTTTTCAATTCCTTTCTGTTATTTGTTCAGCACTGATGGCCTTGAATTCATCTACACTATTTTTCTCAAACCACCTCCATCGTGCTTATCAACTTCTTTTTCTCTCAACAAAATGAAGAAAACAGTGTTGTCAGGACCAACTGGGAGCATGTCCAAGTAGTTCATTGATTAAAATAGATCAGCACCTCAAGGTGTGAAGGTAAGCACCAAAAACCTTAGCTTTGAAAATGGACTGGTTCAAAAGCACAGCTTTTGAAAAAATCAGCAAGATATACTTCTTCAGTACTCGATATTTTCTTTTAAAAAGAAGAGTTCCAAATTTGTCCTCAAGTTAGCTATGACCAGTCACTGGCCTTGCATTTGAATTTTGCACAGTAATATTTTCAAAAATCAGTTTCAAAGAATGGAAATCAAACTTTCATTGCTGCACAGACTAGAAGCATATATGGGTGCCTCAAAACATCAGAGAATATTGGTATTTCCAACCAGTATATAGATTCCTTTTTAAAATGGGTAATCATTAACTTGAAAAGGTGGCTGGGGAAAGGTCTTCTTACCATTTGAACAAAATACCCCAACTTTGTTAGTACAGCATACAGGAAAACTGTAAACATTGCTGAACAGTAGAAATCAGATAAGCAGAGGTTGCAAGTTAGATTCCCTAGGGCTTAGTCCTAATACTGGTCCTTAAGCGGCACAAAACAAAACAAGACTGATCAATTTTAATACTCAAATGCATGCTGATAATTTGTTAAAAGTTCTGTATGACATTTTTAACAAATATTTGCTATTAAAATGCAAAAATGTGAACATACATATTCCTATTAATGTATATAAAACCACCGTGATTAAGCATTTTAAAAGAAAATTAATTCTGCTGTTTTAGAGCACTCTGTGTGCTTTTAATTTTCCTAAAGTACCTTTTTACCCAAATTCTTAACAAATAAGTAACATGGAACTTCTTTTAAAGATTTCCTGCCTTGTAGGATAAATGTTCCAAATATCAATGAAGTTATTGCTTTAGAAAATGGTTGTCTCTTACAGAATATGTAATCTTCATGTTTGCCACTGTTATTTAGGTATATTTCTACATATTGCAATATTTCTGATTCTGTTACAGCATTTGATCAGTAAAACAAGTTGTTCTGCTACTATTGAACTGCATTAACAAGTGAGTATACCATTTTCACTTTAAAAAAAAAATAAAACCAAGAAAACGTCATCAGTCAAATTATTTTTATCATGTTGAATCTGTTTTATAGTACATGGCTCCATATTGTTAAGGTCAATAAGTGAACAACAAATGTAGGTGTAAAAAATGGTAGTGTGACTTTAAAAGACAATTGGGGGAAAAAAAATTCAAGGAAAAGCATTCTGGAATCAGCATCTTTGCCAATATAACCAGCACAGGTGGTTTGACTTGAAGAGCATTGTGTCCAACATCACTGTGGACATAATCACGCAACTTAGGAAGAATATCACCAGTTCATACAATGACTACACCTAGGATAAACTGGCAAATACTTTAACACAACTTCTTTATTTAACATTAGAGAAATCTAAACTACTATTTTTCTAAACAGTATGCTACAGCTTACAGCTTTGATTCTTATTTCACTTCTTAGTAACATAAGCCACTGAACTGAGCAGAAAGTTAAGAGGACAATTAGACCTAAGGCATACTGCAAGCTATCTTCCTTCAATATTTGATCCATAAATTGTAGCTTTGAATCACTACATATAAGAAACTTCACATAATTTCCTCTCATCCACAATGTAAAGATTAAAACACACTATCATAAATCAACTTAGCACTAAACTCTCAAGGACTGTACATCTCTGACAATCTCAGTGGATGGTATTGACTGATGATCGAGCACTCGCACTAAAGATATAGGCAGAAATAGAAGAATTAATTGGTTTCCAAGTAAAATAACTGGTTTCACCAAAGTTTTCCAATGTGAACAGTTGGGGTAGGACTGAAAATATTTGCTTCCATGCTTGAAAAAGTGAAAGTCAGATTTTACAATAGCAAGCTGAGAGACTCAGATTTTCTTACAAATGTTTCATGCTTACTAGTGTAATTATTTTAATTATGGACTCTTTGGTAAATCATGTCCTAATTGTGCAACTTCTAAATAACAGCATAAATGAGAGTTGATTGATATAGCTGACACATGTTTAGCTCTTGAGCTGATTGAAATAGCTGGTATATATTTAGCTCCTAGGGAAGGACAAAAGCCCAAATGGATGGCAAATTCAATAATAAACTAATCCTTAATAAATTTACTCAGATTATTACCTAATCATGTATACACTTTTTTTTTAAGAGAAATTGTCTCACATTCAGTATCAGTTACCTTAGGACAAAACACATTTTTAAGTAATAGCTATTTTCATATTTGGAGAAATGTGACAATTTGAAATATTGTACTGGACATACATAAAGAGCTATGTATGAAGACAGCACACTCTTTCAGAGGGAAATATTTCTGCACCTTCTGAAGCAAGCTTGATAAGCTTTATTCAATAAATTTCTGTAGAGTAAGTAATCAGTTAAATATACGTGTTCACAAACAAGTCCTTATTTACAGGACTAGCTATGATTATCTATTGTGAAAACAAGCACAACCCACTTGCTAGCAAGTTTTTAGCAAAATGAGTGAGTGGTCTCTGATACAGCATTTTTGTATTTTCATGTCAGGAAGAAACTGATGACCCACTTTAATATTAATCTTTCCCTGTTCAATTTCCATCTGAAAAAAACGAGTTCAATATGTCCTAATAGACACTAAAGCCTGGGGAGAAAACAGAAAACCCTACTCAATCCACTTTGACTTCTCCATACTGTTGATTCCATGAGGGACATGGTTCATCTAGCCCAACTTAAGTCATGTAAGAGTTATCCAGTTTAAGTCAACCTTGTCTAATCCTTCTGCCTCTTTCACTCCAAATGCTGCAGAGGGGCCCTAAGGCATGGCTTAGACTAGTTTAGTTTTAAGACAGAAATGAGGACTTCCAGATTTTTTACTTTTTCCATGGATTTTCCCAGAAAGTTAGAAAAAGAAAGACTTTCCAAGAAGGACTAGAACAAAACATACTCAAATATGCATTCCTCTTTCATATAAGTAATCACTTTCCATTTCACTATTTCAAAATAAAAAAGGAAAAAGACAAAGTGAAAAAAAGGATCAAATACAGGATCAAGGTACAAAAATTTAAAAAAAAAAAAAATTCTTTAAAAACTATTCTACCCATCCATAAAACCACATTTTTCCATTTGTCTGCAAAAATATGATGCTAACCTTTAGCTATACATACTGAAAACAGATAGAATGTTTTTAAAATTAGTAAAATCAGAGACACACAAAATATAAAGATAAAAGAAAAGAAGAGGGGAAAAAGTAATCATAATTTGAATTTAAAAGGACATCAAGTCTCCCAAACAACAGTTCCTGACAGCAAAGTAGGAAAGTTTTCCCTGGACTGTTCTTCTGTCAGTTATGAAGCCTTATACAAGAATTAATGATTCTAACTAACAGGTTTCTTTCATTATGGAAGACAGACAGACACTTTCACCATTCCTAGTTCAATTGAATTTAAATCCAAATAGTCATTTTCTTGGAAAAATTAGGTTTCAAAGAGTTTGTGAGTGGAAATACTAATATAATAAAGCACACATTCAGTTAATGTGCATTAATGTACTTCACCAAAAATTCAAGTCTGTAAAACCCATAAATGAATTTACCTTCCAATGCATGGATAACGAAAAAGTTTACTGTAAACTAAGAATAAATTTTGATCTAAACTCTATAGTGGAGCAGTGCTTTAAACTACTCCTACTGTGGCCTCCACTCACAATACCAACAGGGAACCTCTTTTTCTATGCCTCAGGCAGAAACACCTGGAAATGGAAACACATTAAAAAAATCTGTTATCTAAAAATGTGTATTTCATTTCAAAGCAACCTACCAAACACATTCCTAGATGAGTTACTGTGTTTCAATAGCATTTTGGATTAGAAGAATAATGTTCAAGGTAATCTGAATCATGACTGATCCAAGTCATTTGCAAGTTTTGATGCAGCTTCGCAGCAATTTAAAAAGAGAATCTTGACTTGAGCATTGCACCCATTTGCCAGATATAATTTTTCCCTCAAGGAAAAAAAAAGTATAGTGGTTTTAATTCATTAAGAAGTACTTTTTAAATGAAATTTAGATTATGTTTTTGAGTTTGCAAAGTGTTTTACATAGCACTACTATACCACCTGCTTTATCCAAATCTAGCTGAGGTTCAGTATTGGAGTAATGATCATCACATGTGTGTTCTGTATTCTTTGCATTACTGAGAGCTTTGGCTGTTTAAATTGAAGGTGCCCAAGACAATTATTATTGTACAACAAAGGACTCAGGGTGGAAATGGGCAGAAGGGAGAAGAAGCAAGAGGGGAACACAGCATGGATGGCATGGGACACGCACAAAATTATAAGTATTAATATGACAGTGATTTTTGATTCCTCATATTCCAGTTCAGATGTGACAGCATAATGACATTATGTCATTATGTTATCATGCTGTTTAATCTAATCTTCTAACATACATTATAGCATAACACTATAAAAAGCTTATTCAGGAAAAATTAATTTGCCTTGCAGATCGGGAGTATGGAAATAAGGCCCTCTATTTTCTCTTTTGCATTATTGACATACCTTCTAGTAATTGTTCCTCTGAAAGAGATTAAAGAGGATGAAGGTTAAAACTCGGGAACAGACAAGGTAAATACATTAAGTAGGGGACAAAGATCTACTTTATTTACAGTGACTACAAAATGTTTGGTTTGCTTTTTTTCCCCTAAATTCAGGGGATTTTCTCTGGTATAAAATAAATACACAAATAAATGGGAAAAAAGAAAACCAAACTAAAACTAAACTCTAATATTTGAGTTGAGAAAAATATCCTTTTCTCTAGTTTCTTATCTCTGGTGGCAGAAATAATTTCTTTCAGCAACCACATTTAAACTGGAGGTATTACTTGAACATTGCATCCCTTCAAAGGACAAGTAGCAGTCAGTAAGAAGCAAGTTATCAGTAAGAATAAGCAGTCAGTAAGAATACAAGCTATCAGACAATTGTGTGACAATCATTTTACAAGGCTACTGATGTTCTAAACACTGGGTGAAAGGATCTGGGGTGTTCCAGAAAGCCCACACGGATGAAAGCTTTCTTAACCTACATTAAATCTTGATAATGCAATAATGAGTCTTTTAAAAGGATAAGTCTAATTCCCCTATCTAGTGCAATAAAGACTGTATACAGCTAATCAGCTTTGCCCTTTCAATTAAACTCGTCCAGGATGTTCTATGTAGTCAGCACCCTGAATGAGTCATTAAAATTCTCGTTCTGTTAGAGTTGTGTGCAGTGCACCGTTGTTCCTAAATTCCATTAAATCCAAACGGTCTTTATCGCCCCATGACCACTGTGACTTCAATCAGCCAATTTAATTACCTTAAAAAATTGTCAGCAGAGGCAGCAAAGAAAAACAGGAAGAGTTGTGACGTTATCAAATTGAAATCTTCCTCTGTGCTGTTTAATCTAGACCAGTCAATAACAATGCTTCTCACCTCCTTGCTGCCTTCCCGAGGCTCTTAACCTTACTCTTCTTTCAAAGATTTCTGTTGTTGTTTATAAGACGAATTTTGAACTCCTCTTCGTGAGGATGTTAACAGATATTGAAAGCTTCTCCTTGGCAGTAAATTTTTCATTGGCTCTGAATGCTGGACTTGCCAAGACACGGACCCTCGAGGGCTGCCATAAGAGTATGGCTTGCAGATTTTCATTACACTCTTGATCTGAAGGCAGAACTGCCTTCCTCACTCAAACAAGATATGTACAAATTTTTTTTTGTTTTGTTTCTCTCAAATAGAGGCAGAAACCTTATCTCCTCCCGCTAAAACGATGTCAATGCAAAATCCAAAGGAAAGGAAGTACACATCCAGGAGAGTTAATGCAAGTCCCTTAAGAAAATTCCACTCGATTACCCAGCAGGTATTTTTCACTTGACCTCTTGTCTCATACACATCTGCACAGAGCTAATTCCCACTGCTGTGCCATGACTTCGCTGGTTTTAATTGCTACAATTTTAAAAAGGTCTCCTAAATCCCAGAACCATGTGTTTTGACACCCACTGTCACCTCCATAGGCAGTGGATGCTATGAGCCAGCCTCTTCTCTGGTTTTGCCACACTCGAGCTCATAAAAACAATTATATGGAGATAAACTCAATGTGTTTGAGACAAAGGAGCTCAGCTAGAAGTATGTCAGATGAAACCCATGCTAAATCTTCACAGAGGAGCACTCAAGCGTCTAGCAATTCCACTCCCGACGTTCCCACAAACAAGTTGAAAAACGTGGGGGATTTTTCCTAAATCACAAAGAGTATATGATTTTTATAATGTTTGATTTGCTATGATTATTATTTTATGTAGGGCAACAGGAAAGTGCTAGGATTCATGAGGACTTGATGTGGTGGATTTTTAGGAAAAAAAAAATATTAAAAAGTAGTCAGTAGTAAGAAATGCCTAGAAATTGTGAGAGTTCAAAACTCTTCCTTTTTTCCTTGAAAAGTTTTTCCTATCACTCTCTTGACTTCCTTTTGCTTTTAAGCTGGAAGAAGCCACATGCATGTACACACCCTTCCTTTATAGTTCATTGTAGCACAAAACATTCAGCTCCCTCTCTCATCTGCTTCAAGTCAGGCAACTCCAAAGCACTAAAAAGTCAAAACTACAGGTATATGCCTCTACTTGTCTTTACCCTTCTTGAATGTCCTGAAGAAAATAAAACATCACACGAAGTGGGTTAAAACTTATCAGGCAAGTGAGCACCCTGCAGTGGAGATCTTTAGTCTTTCACCACATTTCTACGAATAATGAGAGCAAATACAGTGGCCAAACCTCTTTCACCTTCCCATCACAGGTCTCTCTTCGCACCTTTGCTGTAGGAAAGAAGAATTGCTCACAGCAGTTGAGACGAGGCCGAAAATGGGCAGTTAAGAAAAAGGGGCATTTTAGAGCACTCCAGACTTCAAAGCGCTGACAATCAAGCTACATATAGTAGTAGTAGATGGCGGGNGGTGAGCAATTAGAGGGGTTTGACAGCTCTTAATGGCTTGTTCATTCAGCATTTCGGGGACAAGGTGTTGAGATGTCTTCAGGGGGTAAAGGCAGACCTAAGAAAAGCAGCCCGACGTGCCCAGCCGTCGTGGGCAGAGGGGAGGATCGGCTAGGCTCTGGATCCGCCGAGTTCCCTGGAATTTCTTGGGAGCCACTGCCATGGGTCTGAGTTTACACAGGAGCAGTGAATCGGAAAGCTGCGAAATGTGATCTCCGATAACGTAAAGGATGTGCCGGCTGTAACGTATTTTGGCTTTTGTCCGGTGCCAAGAGGTAAGGAAAAGGTTTCCATCACACTTAGCACAGCAGAGAGACAAATACTAGGCTGCTGCTTTTCTCCCTCGTCAAGGTGGGACCTATCCTTTTATCTGCATCAATGGTTTAGGGCTGCTCCCATTTGACACCCTCGAGTGCCGTATACACAAACCTCACCTTCAGCGTTCCTTGGGCTCGCTTGTGGGAAACTGTTCAAAAGGGCAAGGAAGGGAGCTTGGTCGCATGCCCCACGAAGCAATATGTCACTCAGGAAGGGCGGCTGGTGCGATGCCCGACCACCACTCGCCCAACTCCAGTAGCAGCAACAGGCGGGTGTCCAGATGCCTAAGCAAGTGTCGCTGGGGAGGGAACGGTGCCGTCGCACCAGCCTCTCTCCGTGTTTGCTCCATAAGGTACAGACACAAATAACCTCCCGAATTTGACAAATAACACGGGCGGTTCGACTTCCCTGTGTGGTTGCTAAAAGGTAGCTTTAGAGAGAGAGAGAGGGAGAGGAAGGACATGTAGGCTAGTCCCAACAATGAGAGGAGCCGTGGGAAGGACAATGGGAATCCATAGTGGCTAATTTGCACAGGAGGAATGAGGGGGCTGCAGCTCTGGCAGGCTCCAAGCTCTCCCCTGTTGCCATAGCACTGCTGGCTGAGGAAGAAGAGCGGGGGCTGGCAGGCTGCCTTCTGGAGGGAATCTCCTCAGCTCTCGCTTCTCCTCGGGAAGGACTCCACGGCATCCCGTCCTCCTGGTCGCAAGGACATCCCAAAGGGACCAACAACGCGGGAACCCGGAGGAGGCGGTGGGGAATTCCCCCTCAGAAATAACCAAAGCTTTTCCGCAGCTCAATCCCTGCTCCCTCCCTCCACCCTGCTACGCCCTACACAGAGATAGAGATGTCAGCCTTTGGGGAAGGCGTAGAAGTTCGCTCGTGGTCACAGACAGAGTGACTTAGCCTGAACTAAGCTAAATCCAGAGTCCTTTAAAACAGAGATGTGCAACAGGCCCAGATGAGCAGGGCCTTCCTGCTCTTTTCGCGTCTAACATTGTCCACAACAAAATAAACTTCCCAACTGCTCCCTACCTACTTCTAACGTCCAGTGATGGTTTGGCAACAATTCTTTTCAAAGACAGTGAAAAGCAGGCAGAGATGCCGAAGCAGATTTCTACTTCGCTGCGACAAACAGTGGAGTGAGCACAACTCGTTGGCCAGCTGTGTGACCAGAACGCAGCTGAGAAGGGAAGTTAGCCCAGTAAAACATGTGCATGCACTACTATGTCACTGGGTAACAGAGACCTGCTGCATCACCTTTCAGCCTCGGGATTATTTGATTATTTATTGCTCCAACGCTTGCCAAACCGCTGCTCTCTAGGGCTGTCTCTAGAGGTACACTGGACTAACAATTCAGAGGGAATGCCGCTCTCAAGAAGGAAAAGTCCACCTCTTGCTACTGCTGTGACTAGCATACATTTGTTTACATACCTGAAAGTAACTAAGGCTCCTAGAGACAGACTCTCGGCGCCCGTGGAAAGACAGACAGCCGGCCAGTGCCAGATAACATGCATCCTAGCACTAAATTCACGGCCGTGATTATGGATCATACTGATTGCAAAACAGACCCCACAATGATATATAGGCCCGTTTAGCCATGTCAAAAGAAACAGGCATTCCTGAGGACGGTTGCTAAGAGCAACGTGCCTTAAGCACCACCTTTAGACCAGATGGAAGCAGAAAAAAAAGTGCTGCTAGGAATTCAGCACACGAGACTGGTAACAGCCTGGTGACTTTTTAATCATTACTCACCCTCCCCTCCATATAAAAGTGTGTTCGCGGGTGCTGATTTAAACTAAAATAGATACAAACCAAGGCATTATTCCCAGGCAAGGGCAAGAGATTTCTGTGTCCCACAGAAATGGATGCAGCGGCTGCCACAGTTCATCGCGGACAGGGCGAGCGCCGGAGATCCGCTCTTCCTCCCTCCACCCGTGCTGTCGGCAGGCACAGAGGATGCCGCTGGTATGGGGGGAGCAATTTTCAGCCTGTCTCTTCCTGGCCGCCCCCCGCCACGGCTCGCCCGCGGTACCCGGGAGACCAGGAGGAGAGTGATGCGGGGCTCCCATGGTAGGTCGCCTCGGACTAGCACCGAAGGACATCCCCGGCCGCACAGACCCCTTCGGACCTGCTTTCCGAACTTTCCATCCTTCCCTTCCTCACTGCAAAACTTCTGTAGGGGATGCAGCAGCTGGAATTTGTCCCTCGCTTGCATAGACACACGAACAGGTGCGCTTGCACAGGCAGAGCTCTTAAGGTTCGTGCCCTGGTCCAGCTGGGATAGCCTTTAAACTGTAAACCCTCTCTATTCTTGAAATGTCATTCTGATCTGCTGCTTTTTTTTTCTTTTTCTTTTTTTTTTCTTTTCCCCTTTCTTTTTGCCGGGAGAGGGAGGAACTCCTACAACTTTCCTCGCAGAGAAAAGCCGTGCTTTTGAAAGGTACCGCAAAAGCTCTTCCCGGAGCACCGCTCGAGACATAAATCATGTC
The DNA here is from genome assembly GCA_013400175.1 of Phainopepla nitens. Lineage (NCBI taxonomy): Eukaryota > Metazoa > Chordata > Aves > Passeriformes > Bombycillidae > Phainopepla > Phainopepla nitens. Next base: position 780,360 of record VXBQ01012290.1, read on the forward strand.
TTCTCTAACCCTAAACGCCAGTCAAGTGTCAAGCAAACAGACAGATACTTCAAGGGAAATCAGCCCAAAGGTCTCAAATCACAGTGTTACGCCCGCATGGGATCGGCTCGGGAGGGATCAGAGACGGGCGGCCGAAACTTAACAACTACTTGACAGGTTTTTAACTGATCAAGCACCGCATTAGCCATGCTTTCCCCTACTATGGAAACAATAAAGCAAAACAATGGAAACAATTACGAGGAAGCCACACAAGCTGTGCAGAGCCTTAGGCAACCGCGTTTGCCAGTCTTTTTTCTATTGTTATTATAATTATCATCACCATCGTGCCGTTACTACGGCTACAATGAGCAGCAGCGACAGAAAAAAAAAAAATCACACAGCAATTCATCCCTCCGGATGCAAAATAAAGAGGGACTTCACTGCCCGACTCCCGGTAGCACGTCCCAGCTCTCCCCCAGCATCCCCTTCTGAGTCAACCCTGCGTATATCACATTCAGGCTTAAACACACAATGAAAAAAGTGTCGGGAAATCTTACCAAATCTTAATACATGTGTGGTTCCTTGAGAATATCCAATCCACAGTAAGCAAAGAAGGAGTCTAATGGTGCATCTGAAGACTGAATTAGTTACAATACGGGAAATAATCTTCATGATGTTTCTATGCACACACGCGCTGCCTTACTTCCCCCTTCTAAGCCGTCAGGTTTCCCGGTAGGGTGAGAATGAGGATACGTAAACTGATGGCCCTCAGACACGATCACGGCATGGTCACAGAGAGAGCAGAGAGTCTACGCTTCCCAAACCCATTAGCAATCCCTGCATGTTCTTCATTCACTGCGCCAAGGAGCAACCTTCAACTGCAAGGAATGGTGGGACATCCATGTTAGTCGGGGGAGAATCCTTGAGAAATCCAAACACACACAATGTCCAGCCGAGTAAACCTGGGAGGCGAGAAAGGAGGGAAATCAATAGGTAATCCAGCTCGAGAAATCGCGGAGGTACCGCCACATAGCGAGCACCCGCCGTTTCACCGGCGAAGCTTTTGCCGTGCTCCCATTCTACT